>JAQQAC010014596.1:23563711-23576513 GCA_029783875.1 Phataginus tricuspis | reverse complement strand
TAGTTACCAAAGGGAAAGGGACTGGGGAAGAAGGGCGGGAAGGGAGGGATAAGAGGGTAAAAGGGGCATTACGATTGGCAGACATAGGGTGGGGGGTGCACGGGGGGGACTGTACAGCTCAGAGAACACAAGTAGTGATTCTCATCTCACTACACTGATGGACAGTGACTGTAATAGGGTTGGTGGGGGGGACCTGATGAAGGGGGTAGTTTAATCATCACAATATTGCTCATGTAATTGTAGGTTAATGATACTAAAATAAAATAAAATAAAAAAAGATAAGATTATATAAAATATTGATACTACTTGGTGATCCTCAGGATGTGGAGAAACAGCTCCTCTCAAGATCTTTTGATGGGAGTTTAAATTGGCAAAACCTTTCTGAGGGTTTTTCCTTGCTTCTCCAGCTGGAGAAATTTATATCAAAGCAACACCATGAGCAACCGAATCTAATTGACAATATATAAAACACTGCGCCCAATAAGATACATACTTCTTCCAAGGGCCCATGTAACACTCACCCGGATGGGCCACATCCTGGGCCATAAACAGACTGCGACAAATTTAAAAGAATAGACCCATCTGGTCACCACTGGAAATTCATGATCCAAAGACAACAGGATAATCTCCACCTGCTAGGAAGCTAGCCAAGCCTCTTCTGACTACAACAGGGCTCCGTCCGCTCCCCCAGGGAGAGTCTGCACAGGCCCCGAGTCTGCTCTTGCCTCCCCCCTGCTCACGTAAAGCACTCTCAGTGCCCTGGACGGCTGGAGGCCTCTGCCAGCAGTCTTTCCACCTGGGCCCCCACTGTTTCCTCTGCCTGGACACTTCATCGTGCGGACAGTTGGCTAATCCTATTAGAATCTTTCCAGAAAGCCTTTCTCATCTCTCCTCCACCTCAGTCCCTGGGGTGACTGTGTCGGGGACCCCGGCTCCCTGCTTCAGAATATCCCGGCCATGAATCGTCCATCCTGACACTTCACTTTTTCATTTACTAACAACTCTTGCATGAACACCTGGTCTGTGCAAGGCACAGGGATTGGGGGTCCCCTGGACATGTCCCCAAGGAGGCCTTATCTCTTTGCTACCTGTCTGCTCTCCTGGGCTTGAGCATAAGGACAAAGTAGTCTCCATGGCATCATTTTCCTGCCGTGCCTGGCACAGGACCTGGCCGTAACATTTGACGGATGAATAGGATGAGAACTCACATCCAACGGTCTCTCCTGACTCTTTAGAACTAGAAAGGACCTGACAGACGTGGCCCACCCCCTCCTCTGTGAACAGGTGGGAAACCAAAATGCAGTAAGGTGAGCAGAGAGGAAAGTCAAGTGTCAAAACCAGCACTTCTGCATCCAAGGTTCAGTACTTCTTTCCCCCAAACCCTGTTGCCTCTTACTTCAGTTGAACAAAATGTACTTCATGTCCCTTGGTAAAATTTTGCCTTTTAATATTTTCAGTCACTTATTTAACAAGAACCAACTGAACATTCCTGTTCCTGCTTTTCCACCTTCTTTCCTTCCTTTTCCTCTTTCATCCTTCTAATCACTTTGACCCCAAAAGGATTTTAGGCTAAAATACCTATGGTGAGAGTATCCTGATGGATTCTGGGGACAAAATGAATACATCAGCTTCCCTGCCCCCAGTGGGGAACAGCCAGACACAAACGGGTGCAGTCCAGTGGGAACGCAGTAAGTGAAGTTGGGGCCAGTATGAATGTCCTCTTGGTGTGGACAGAGTATGAGAAGTTTCCCAGAGGTGGAGATGTTTGAGTCAAATGTCAAAAAAGCAAATGGGAGTTTTCCAAGCATTTGGAGCCCTAGGGAGGGAGGTGTTTCTAACAGAGGCACAACAGGTATAAGGGGACAGAGCAGTGAACTTTTTTTAATTTAAATATAGTTGATACACAATATTATATTGGTTTTAGGTGTACAGCATAGTGATTTGACAATTACATACATTGTGAAACGCTCACCGTGATAAGGGTAGTTACCATCTGTCAACATACAAGGATATCACAGTATTATTGACTGTATTTCCTATGGTGTACTTTCATCTCTGTGACTAGCTTATTTTGTAATTGAATTTTGTGCCTTTTAATCCCCTTCTCCTATTTTAGCCATCCCCCTACCCCTCCTCTGCTATGGCAACCATCAGTCTGTTCTCTGTGATTATGAGTCTGTTTCTCTTTGTTTGTTTTTAGATGCCACATATAAGTGAAGTCATATGGTACTTGTTTTTCTCTGTCTGACTTATTTCACTTAGCCTAATACCCTCTAGGCCCATCCATGATATCACAAAAGCAAGGTTTCATTCTTTTTAATGGCTGACTATATTTCATTGTGTAAGGTACCACATTTTCTTTACCCACTCATCTATGGATGGACACTTAGGTTGCTTCCATATCTTAGCTATTGTATATAACATTGCAATAAACATGGGTGGTGTATATCTTTTCAAATTGGTGATTTTGTTTTCTTCAGGTGAATTTGCAGGATTGGAATTACTGCGTCATATTGTATTTATATTTTCAGTTATTTGAGAAACCTTCCTGCAGTTCTCCATAGTGGCTGCACAATTTATATTCCCACCAACAGTGCATGAGGGTTCCCTTTTCTCCACGTCCTCGCCAAGACTTATTATTTCTTGTCTTGTTGATATTAGTCATTCCAAAGCAATAAACTTTAGTCCTTACACTGATGTTTGCTCTGCTCTTTAGGCTTAAAAAAAGAATCTTAATCACTTCATCGGCATTACACCACATCTCATATTCTGCTAATTGCTTATGCTTTTATTGATCCCCTTTCAAAAAAGTAATGGATCTGGCTTCTCTGATATTGAATCCACTCCATATAACAAATTGGCTACAAGGCTTTAAATACTCAGTGCGCGCCGTGGCGACCTACACTCTGCCTCATTCCACGAACCTGTATTGAAGACCATGTGCCAGGCCCCAAACTAGTTAAATAAATTATGCAGAATCAAAGATGAAAATGAGAGCAGAGAGGGTGCTGGGGGCTGGCCTCACCCACTTTAAAAATCCCCCCAAAGCCTAATTTCAGCCATTATTATGTTGGTTTAATCACTGTAAATTCTCTGAGGGCAAGAACCATGCTGGACATGACTCTCCTCACCTCCACCCGTGCCTTTCAACAGGTTCTGTCCAGTTAACCCCATAGGTAGTTTTCAAATCCATCCATTCTCTCCATCTTTATCACCACCTCCATTATCTCTCTTCTGGATTACTGCAATTGGTCTCCTTGCTTCATTTCCAATCCTTCTATAATCCTCTCTAATCTCTGTCCACATGTTAGCCAGTGTGTAATCTTTGCAAAATGCAAACCTAATCAACTCTCCCACATGTTCAAAATCATTCAGTGCTTTTCTCCTGTTCTTGGTATGAGGATGTGGTCTGTCTCTTCACACCTCCAGTGGGAACAGAGATCTTGAACCAAGCCTTTTAAAATTCTGTCTTTGTTCTCAGCAGCATGGTAGGAAAGGGGACCTGAACATGTCATTTGATGATTCAAAAGTTTATTCTGCCACAAATTAATAATTCACATATATCATTCATTTAGATTCTAGAGACACTTCCAGATAAGCAAATAGCTATTTCTTTTTTCTTAATGACTGCAGGATACTTTGTCGTGTTGATATTTCATAATTTATTTAACCAGTCCCAATCCCACTTTAGATGGTTCCAATGCTCCAAATACATGTCCTTGTACACAGACTTTAGGTTAGTATTCTTTTTCAAATTGTGTTACCTCTTCCAATAGCATTCTTTCTATTCCATATACAATTTCAAATCTGTTTTTGAAGCTCTCTGAAAAATTCTATGGGAATTTTGCTCAGAATTACAATAAATATATATGTCATATGTAAAGAATGAATGATGAGAATATGGAATGTGATTCTCCACAGTCTGGTGCACGTGAAGAAACATTTAAATTGAACTCTGAATGACAAGAAGGATCTGAATATGCAAAAACTCACAGAGAGTACATTCAGGGCCGAAGGGACAGTCAGTGCCAAGGCCCAAGGCAGGCGTGAGGCTGGTGTGCTGAAGGGACGAAGAGACGGTGTGCAGTTGCTGAGTGGACACCGTGGAGAAGAGGACCCAGAGGCCGGGTATGTGAAATTAGTCAGGCTGAGAAAGGCAAATACTGTCTGATCTCACTCATATGTGGACTCTAAAAACAAAACAAAAACAAGCTCCTTGATACAGAGCAGATTGGAGGGTGGAGGCAGGGGTGGGGTGGGGGTTATAAAATAAATAAGCTATAAAATAAATAAGTCCAGGGGATGTATCACACCTCATGGTGACAATAATTAATAATACCATATCGTGTATTTGAAAGTTGCTAAGAGAGTAGATCTTAAAAGTTCTCATCACAAGGAAAAAGGTGGTTGTTTCCCAATGTGCACAAGTATGAAATCGTTGAGCCCTACGCCTGAAACCCATACAGTGTCATATGTCGACATCTCTCAACACAACTGGAGAAAAGAATGAACAACCTGCAGACACCAAGATTCTCCTGAAAAGCCAGAGATGCTGGCAAACACCTTACCCACTGGGGAGGGTCCCGGGCTGCCTGGGAATCCAGAGGAGCATCATCTTCTTCCTGATGGTCACGATTGGCATCTTCAATTCATCTTTGCAACAGTCAGGTTGAACGAAAAGCAAAAGACTGCCCAGGGGAACTCATACAAGGAACTCCTTTGAGGACTGTGCAGAGAAGGGCTCAGAAATAAGGTCTCAACTAGAAAAGAACAGGGGGTCCAGTTTCCTGTCTTTCACACTTGGATCCCAAAATTCAATAATTGATATCTACAGGAACATACAGTGGCTCTAGCCATTATAATGGGATTTTCACATCCCACTGCCCAGCTATCTCCTATTTAGTCTTGAAAACCCCACTCAGGCACCACCTCCCTGGCTGGGGTGGGTTACTATTCCCATTCTCCGTCCCTCCCCCTGAGCTAAACTGTGCCCTCCCTCAGTCTTGTGACTGTGCCCCACCTCCCACTAGAGCATGCATAGTCCATTTCTCCTCTCCGTGGAAGCTGGGCTTGGCCATGCTAAGTTGATCTGGCCAATGACATGTGGTGGAAGTGGTACCGTGAGAGTTCCAAGCCAAGGCCTAGAAGCGCGGCGTGTTTCCACTTGTCTCCCTGCCTTCTTGCCATTCACCATGAGAACGTGTCCTGGGGCAGCCACGGGTCCAAAGTGGGTGAAAGACCCGTGGAGCACACCTGACCCTCTCCCTCCTGCTGACTCGAGGACCATGAGTGGAAAAAACAGATATTTGTTATCATGAGCCACAGAGTTTGGGGTGGTTTGTTATGCAGCACCGTAGCCCCTGTGCACTCTTCCCCTCACACCTACCCCCACACACTGTTTCTCCCTCCTCTGAACCACTTTCTCATCTGGCACACACATGTACGCGTGCGCACACTCAGCCACTGTACTGTGGCACTTGTGCACGCACCTGTCTACACTACCAGCCCAGCACCTCTGACTTCCCAGCAGAGTGATATGTGTGGCTTAATGAACTTCTATTGAGCTGAAATGAACCCCAGGAAGCTCGCTGACTTTTGCAGCACATTTCATCATTCCTTCATTCCCAGCCTTAAGCCTCTGAGACCCAATAAATGTACCAGCCCTTCATGACATGGCTGTTCTTAGACATGGGCTTGCCTTTCCCTCCTAGATGGTTGAGCTTGAACTGGTGTCATTCCTAATTTGAATCAATGTCAGAATATTCTAATTAATTCACTGTTTAATGTAACTGGTACTGTTTTTAAAGGCAGTCCTGGTCTGAGCAATTACGGCTCTGCAGAGGTTCTGGGGATTCTAAGTCGTTTGGCAGGTGGTCCTGGCAGTAGGAGAACTGAGGGCTCCCTTGGAGAAGCAGAGGGGCTGGCCCAGCGCTGTAGCAGGGAAGGAGTGGGAACGGACGGCCCTGGAGAGACGTGCTCGGGGGCTTCCCAGAGCTGAGACAGCAAATATCCCGTGGGAAGTCTTACTTTTCTATATGTTCAGTTTGCAGCTGGAGCGGGTTATGACCGACAATCTTGTAGTCTCAGTGTCTTGCGGAAAAAGAGAGATAAGGCCTGTGTCCATACTTGAGGATGAGGCAAAGCCACAGTATGAATAAGGATTAAGCTCACTTGCAAGGATAGAAAGCTGAAAATGAGAAAGTTTAAGCAAGATAGAACATTTTCTCTCTCAAATAAATACGTCCAAAGATAAGCAGGTCAAGGCCGGGAGGGGGGCACCGTGCCGGTCAGGCTCCCTTCATTCTGTTGCTCCACCAGCATGTGGCACCGACCTGCGGTCCCAGGTGATCGCCTGAGGGGCAGCCACGTGTGCCCGTGTGGACTCCCGGGAAGGGGGAAGGACGTGGAGAAAGGCCCGCCTCCACCCCAGGGGACACTCAGCGACCCTTTACTCATGTCTACTTGACCAGAAGGAGCTCACATGAGCCCACTACAAGGGAGGCTGGGAACTTTTATTTTGGGTGCCCATGGAATCAGTTAGGAATCCGAAGTCCTATTATAAAAGGAGCGAAGAGTAGCACTGGCATGTGGTAGACAGAGTGATGCCCTCACACTCCGAGATGTGTTCGCACCCTAACCCCAAACCTGGGAACATTACCTTACGTGGCAAAAGGGACGGTGCCGATGTGAGTACAGAAGCAAGTCAGAGGGATCTGTGAAGATGGAGGGGCCAGGAGCCGATGCATGTGGGTGGCCTCTCAGCTGCCAAAGGCAGAGCATCAGATTCTCGTCTGGAGCCTCCAAAAACAAGGCCACGCTGGTTTTAGCCCAGTGAGACTTCCATCAGACGTCTGACCTGTAGAACCAGAAGATAATATACATTTGAGTTGTTTTAAGCCACAAATTTGTGCTTTTTGGTTAGGCCCGCAATAAGGAACAATACAGGCACCCAGTCAAAAATCTCTGCTCCAGCTACGCAGACATCGAAGTGGTCCAGAGATGGCTGGAACTGGGAGAAACCCGGAGTGCTGCAGTTGGGGACTGCGAAAATGAGAAACCGAGTCAGAATGACGTTTTATGCAGAGGGCTTAGACTTCCTCGGAGATCAAGCACCAAGTCTGGGCTCCCCTGTGCTTTTACTAAGTCACAGCAGCAAAAGGACAGGATTATAGGATAAGTTTATCAGCAAGCTAAACAATTGCAAACTAATCCTCTTAAAGTTTCTCGCACGTCTCCTCATGTCATCCGGTGAGTCTCAAGTGTGTTCCTTATCTGGCTTTGCCTCAGAAAGGGTCCCGAGAACTGTTTGCAGTCCTTGTCACACCACTCATGACTCACAGCAGATTCCAAGATGCAGCACCAGTTGTTCTTTTCTTTTGGATTGGTTTTGGCTATAGATTAAGCTTAAGCAGGAACTAAATTACAGCGAGGTTAACTGCTGGGATTTCTACACCGGAGGGCAAGTCCACAGCAAGAGGCGGCAAGAAGCACCAACCAGGGATTCATAAAAATTCACTCTCACCCAGGATCCTGAGCAGTGACCCCTGGAGGGGCCTAGGCTTTCTGCAGACTCGCAGGCTGAGGCCTACACTGTTGTATTTAAATGTTAAAGGGAAGGATGGCTTTTGTTTGTCTGATAGCCCACAAACTTAGTTATATTGTCCCCTCTCATTCTTCTGCATTCCTCTCAAAAATCTGCATTCCTAGAAAGAGGACCACGGCATAGATTTTTTTCACTCTCTGGAGAGCTTGGGTGTTGTGGTAGAAAGTTAAGATTAAAAGACTTCATCCATTCCTTCATGCAACATACATTCGTTCAGTACCTACAGGGTGTCCATAAAATCTAGAAATGTAGACCATATTTTATTTTTTCAAATTGACCATGTTGGTGATGACATTGTATGTATTCGCTTATGTTTGTAGAGTCGTGGACTCCTGCCCATGTGTCCCAGAAGGCAGGGAACCAGGCAGTTGTGGGCCCGTTCGCATGGAGCTTCTGATCTACCAGGAAGGCATATAAGGCAAGGGCCATGACCTTAGCAGGGAGGAAGGTCTGCACTCACTAGTTCCAGTCCTGGTCGGCACTTACCACACTCTGCCCTTGAGCAGATTACTTCACCTTCGTATGCCTCAGGTGTAGAAAGTGGCGTCTGTGGTGGTTGCCAGGATTAAATGAGTTCACATGTATGGGACACACTTACAACAGCCCCTAGCACACAGTAAGAGCCCACTATGTATTAGCTGCTGCTGTAATTATCACTAGTTCTGGGAGTTGGAGCCTGGGCCTCGTTTCCCTTGATCTTAATAGCCTAGTACACCTCTAGGGTCTTTGCCCAGATGACAGATGGACACAAAAGACATTTATGTACCATTAAAGAGCATTACAATAAGTACAGTGCTTTATGGGATTTTTTTTACTTTTAATATCTATTGTTTACTGTCTGTCTCTTCTTTGCCACATGTAAGCTTACAGAGGCAGGAATCTGTACTTTTTTTGTCACTGATCTATCCCAGGCTCTAAGAACAGTACTTCATACAAAAAGCACTCAATAAAGGGTTGTTAAATTTCTTAAATGAATAAACAAATGCATGAGTAGTTAAATAAGAGATCATGAGTGTCTTAGTCTGCTCAGCTTACCGTACAAAGTAGCACTAACTAGGTGGCTTAAACAACAAACATTTATTTCTCATGGTGCTGGAGGCCGGGAAGTCCAAGGTCGAGGTACCAGCTGATCTGGTTCCTGGTGAGAGCGCTCTTCCTGGTTTGTAGACGCTGCTTTCCTGCTGTGCCCTCACATGGCAGAGGGCGGGAGGGGAAGAACAAGGATAGAGCTCCCTGGGGGGTCTCTTCTTATGAGGGCACTAATCTATCTGATCAGGGCCCCACCCTTAGAACCTCAGTTAACTTTACTTTCTAAAGGCCCCATCTCCAAATGCAGTCACATTGGAAGTTAGGGCTTCAACATTTGAAGTTGGAGAAACACAGTGCAGTCCGTGGCCCTGAGTACATACATGCCCCCTAAGTCCACTGTGGCTTGTCCCCTCTTGCCTTGAACTTCTTTGAGCTCTGGCCATCTCGTGATGGCTACACCACTGCCAACATCACGCTCACCTTCGTCCTTATCATCAGCAAGTTATGGTTTTCTTCCCAGGGAGATTCCCTCAGGTCTCCTTGACTGTAGCTCTAGGAAGCCAAATGTCTAGCATGACCAAGGAAGAGGAAGTTTCTGGATTTTTACAACATCAAAGAAGAGGTGGATCCACTAGGCCTGAAAAATTCTTCAGTGACTTGAGTCCTCAGCCAGAGCAAAATCTTCTACTGCTAAGCTGCCTCTTTGAGCATCTGGCTGAGTCACTGAGGGTCACAAAAAATTCAGCAGGTGCACATGCTGTTCATGAACTTAAATCATTTATTTTGTGTTTTTGGTCCATTTACTGTTTATAGGACATTGTTAATCAATTGTTGCCATGTGCATTTATGTTTATGAATTTATAAATATTGCACATAATGTGATGATTATTGAAAGGCGTATTGCCAAATTTTACGTACATACTGATTATCAATATCCAAATATGTCAGTTTGTTTGAGAGACAAAAACTGTAATCCTAATTCTTGCGGTTCTTAACTCTAAAGTGGACATGTGCCTAGAGGTGTTAAGTAAAATAAGACCCCAAATATTGAGTAAATGGCCCACGTTCTTGTGGCAGCTACTTAATTGGTAACAGGAAAATAAACATACAAATTAGACAACATATAATTTACCACCAAGAAGGTAAGTCACAAACCAAACACAACACTTTCCTCCAGGCTAGATCTTAAGGACACACAGCATGATTTCAAAATCCCCTCAGAAGAGACTTGGAAAACCACCCTGCCTCACCCACAGTGTCAGTTAGCTTTCAGGTCCCAATTCTAGTGGGAGTGCTAAGCCAGGTCACACCTATTTCACAGACCTGCAGTCACTCAAGCGGTCTAATTAAAAGCCACAGACATGATGGCAGCCAGGCCAGGAGATGCAGGGGCCACTCCAGTATTTCCACAGAGTCAAGTTAACAGTAGTTGCTATAGAGACAGCCAGTGCTCCTCACAAATGAACAGTTTTTCCTTCGCTGTGCTCGGAGAGACACTGCCCACGTCCAGGGCCCTGCTGGCTCCTTACAAAGGCACATTCTGCCAAAGAGGGCCTCAGAGGAGGGGTGCCCCAGCGTTCTTTGTAGACAGTTATTGTGCTATGCTATTGAAAATGCTTGGCATAAGCCTGCTTTCCCCTTTCCCACCCCCAGGCCAAGCATGGCTTGATTGTTAAAACAACAATGAATAACCACAACTGGCTTTTTGCCCTGTTGGTGACTGCACACCCTGATTTTTCTTCAACTTTCAAAACCTTTTCTAAAGGGAATTATGGGGAAAATTCCCGAAGACTCTCTGTAAATGAATGTAAATGAATGCAAACACAGGCAGCCTTTCAAACATGCATTTGTCCCTGATGCAGGGACTTCTCTCCAATTGACAGGCTGCTCATTCTTGCTGAGTCCCTCTGCTTCCCCTACAGAGTTGAAGCTGTTAAGATGCAAACTTGTGCTGTGCTCTGTCCTTGTATCAGCTCTTTGCAGAGCAGAAGGTCACTTTGTGGTGGGGGTACCGCTCTGGAGTCCCTACTCTCAAGAAATTCGCAATCTGTTGGACCCACAAATCAACAGTAAGGTGAGGTAGAATGGAAAGGCGGCACCCAGAAGATTCCAGGGCTGCCAGGGATAGAACTGCACAATCTCAAACTTCAGAGCTGAGCAGCTGGAGCACCGATTACTTACAGACATGGTTTTAAAGCACCAAAGAAGGGCCTCCACAGCCATTAGAAAAGAATAAGGCAGAGCCACATGTGCTGAAAGGGAACAAGCCCCAACTCCGCTGGCCACTGACAAGAGTGAGGGGCAGAGAAGTGTGTCTGTTCCTATTCGTGGAGCTGGAGACTGGCAAGGGGGGGAAGAGGCTGTGAATATGCAAAATGAACTCAGAAGCATTCCCAAGAAACTAGTAACAGAGATTTCCCTTTAAGCACAGAAACTTTGAGGTCAGTAGTTGGGGTGGGGAAGGGTGGGACTTACTTTTCACTATATTTTGAATTTGTTACAGTATGACTGTATTATCTTTTGACATCTTTAGAATTTAAATATTTTCTAAGACACCTATGCATAGCATTTTTCCTTTGGGGTAAAGGGAAGCAGTGTTGAGCGTGTGTGTGTATTCACTGCAGTCCCAACCCAAATCTCAGCATGCTTTTTTGCGGAAATGGACAAAATGATTGCAAAACTCAAATAGAATGCAAAGCACCCAGAAGAACCAAATCAAGTCTAGAAAGAACAAAGCTGGAGAGCCGACACTATTCGATTTCAAGAATTGTTATAAAGGCGTGTTATTCAAAACACCGCAGTATTGGTGTAATGGTAGACAAAAAAAATGGACAGTAAAGAGTAGAGTGCACATGAACAAAAAAACTCCAGAAAGATCTACAATTAACAAATGACAGTGACTATCTTCTTGCAGGCTGGGAGCTGTTTGGCTGAAGACCAGGAGAGGGCACTTTTCACCATATATTTAATGCACAAACCACTATGCCACTTCTTAGAGTCCTTACTGCCGGCTTTCCAGGAACAAGTCACCAAGAAGTACTGCCGCAGCTCCAGGAGGATGGGGCTCCCTGTCCTCAGCGAGTTTGCCATGAATTTAATGAGACTGAAGAAAGGCACGGGCAAAAAGTTGGGGGAGAAGGGGGTTATCACATTTACTCTCACAGCGCTCACAGGCAGCTCGGTAAACGAGGCTGGCTCCAGTGTGCTCCCCAGGCCGGCTACAGGCTCTGCTCCCCCGCGCAGGCAGCAGGCCTCCATCTCTCCTCACTCGCGGCCCTCTAAGCTCCCTGCTCCCACACTAGGGCTTGATTCTCCAGGAGCATCAGGACTCCACAGCTATCTCTCTGCTCTCATGGTGACGGCCTGCCCCTGCTCCCCTGCTGCCCCACTCCGGATGATGATGGCCGGCCCCTGGGGATTGGTGGACGCCTGACCAATTAGGTACCAGGAATACAGGCAGAGGCGAGAATGGGAGTTTCTTCTCTACCTCTCCTCTGGGCAGGTACTCCCATGACTGACCAGTGACTCTGTCACCAGGAAACATCCCATAAATGTGCAAATATGCTCTCATTATATATATGATGGACGCTGTTAAGGCTAGGTGGGAATCCTGGTCATAAAGTTCTATTTTCCCCAGAACTGCATATCTTCCATTTTCATAAGCAAAAAAGGAGAGAAATCAAATTGTCCATCAGATCAATTTACACCAAGACCTGGATCCTGGGGCTCTTGGACTTTCCAAGGACAGTAAGTTATTTTTGAGAACATTGGGATAGGTCGTGTCTGAGAAAGGTGTCGCTCAACCCTATGCCTTGATCACATGGGATCCCAAAGTCACCAAACTCTTTTACAAGAGGCTGAATTTCTGGTTCCCTCCTGCATCTCAGACATCTTGAGATCTCAGTCAACAAGACTTTTTTTGTTTTGTTTTCCTTTCTTTTCTTCTAAAAGAAGCTTTCTCAAAGTATAGGTGGCAGGCAATATATAATATGTGTATATTTCAAGTGTGTAATTTCATCTTCAATACGTGTATTGAGAATTGCAAACACTCAGCACAAAAGATTCCGTCCGATCACCCCCATGCAAGATACTTGACCAAACTCTGGTGGGCATCTCGTAGCCTAGGACGGCGTCCCTGGGACGGCCCAGCCCCCCTCAAGTTCCTGCGTG
>JAQQAC010014596.1:23551303-23563211 GCA_029783875.1 Phataginus tricuspis | reverse complement strand
TATTACACTTTCCAAAAAAGAAAGAGGCATGCCTTCTCAGATATGTATATTTTGATCTTATTTTTCTTTAAAATCCTTCAGGGCTATATTAATAGAACTTACCCTAGCTAAGATTTTGAAGATTAAAAATTGTGCCTGACAGGAAGAAAATATATGTAAAAGTACCATATAATACAATTATAGTGGTAGACCTTTTAGTTTGTTGTGGTTTTTGAACTTTTTTGATCATTCTCATTAGTAAAAAAACATTTTACCATCTAAAACTAATAATGTTATATGTCAGTTGTATCTCGATTTTCAAACATTGTTAGCATTCCCCTTATAAATTACCTATTTATAATTATATACATGTGCTATTATTATTGTTTTGTGTCTCAAGACCCAATATACCCTTAGGGCTGGGTTCATTGTTAATGACATTGGAGGTAAAAACCCCATTTCAAATACTCCTTAAAGTCTGAGTATTTTTTGGCCTGTTTCTTGTTAGATCTGATTACATCATCATAGATTTTAGTTCATGACATGGCTTATATGAGCAAAGCTGACTCAGTATGAGAAGCTTGTACCTTCTCAACCATGGCCTTCTGTTCACTTGTGCATTTATTACTATAACCTTAATTTGTGCTTTTCATAGATCTTTTAAAGTTTCATATCCTCTATAAGATTTAGATTACTTAAAATTTGTCCTTCTACCTCATTCTACTCATGCTGAAGGCCAAAGTGTGCCTCAGGCTCCCCAGAGGGATGGTGACATGTGGCCCTCAACAGTGGGACTTAGGATGCAGAGTCAGTTTCTACTGTTGTTACACTGTTAGTATTTTGCGCTAGTATAATTAGTGTAATTCACATACACATAATATATATTTAAGTTAATATATGTAATAATTTATATGATTAAAACAGTTGCTATCCTATTTTTTTGGATGCAACTTATAGGGTTTTCTTCCCCAGCCCCCTGGAGCATCTTCTACACCCTCTGGAATGCCTGCGCCCTGCTGGTAGACAGCTGTGTCACAGATGCTCAGTGGACATGGTTGTGTCCCAATAAAATTTTATTTATGGACACAAAAGTTTTGATTCTGTGTGCTTTTCATGTGTCCTGAAATATTAGTCCTTTGATTTTTTTCAACCATTAAAAAATGTAAAAACTAACTTTCAGGCAGTGTACAGAAACAGGTGTCTGGCTGGATTTAGCCTGTGGGCTACGGTTTGCCAACTCTTGAACCAGAGGAAAATTTGGGAGCTCCTGCCAAGATGTAGGTGTCCCTGTGGGAGGCAGCCTTTCTTCAGAGATTCCAAGTGCTGGAAGAAACATTGGAATTTGGTTCTTCATTCATTTTCACTCAGCATCTCATGTTCTGGTATTTCCACTACATAACATTAAATGTGTACATTAATTTTAAAAGTTCTTTATTAAAAATTTTTTTTGTGGTAAAATTGACAGTTACTTTCAGATGTACCACATAATGATTCATTATCTGTATGTAATGCAGAATGACCACAAGGAGTCTTATTAACATCTGTCACCTCACATTGTTACAGTGGGGAATTTAGATTTGAACCTCCAATCCCTCAGGCTTCCTGCTAGCAAAAGGGATTCCTTTCCCAGGGCAGATAAAGGGCCATCAGTTTAAGAGGCTGGAGCTGCAATCTACGATCAGGCAAGGGAAAGACTTACCCAGGACTTTTTTTTATCATAACGAGAATTCTAAGATCTACTCTCTTGGCAACTTTCAAATATGAAGTACAGTGTTATTAACTGTAGTCATCATGCTGTTAAGGTTTTTTCTTTATAACTGTCCCCTTCCAGAATTGGGGAAAGTATGATATTTATAATTGGGGGTTGGAAAAGAGAGAGGAGGTGATTCCGTGCGCTTCCTTCTACGTTTTTAAAGCAATTTAAAGAGAATCCACTGGCCTTGATCGTTTAACCCTAATGGCTTAGAACAGGAGTTGACAAACTTTCTCTTAGGGGCTGGATAACAAGTACTTAAACTAGTTTAATCCTCATAATAGCCCTGTGAGTAGGTCTCTGTCTCAATCCTCCAACTCCATCCTGTAACCAGAAAGCAGCCATGGGCAGTAATTATAAAGGGATGGGCAGAACCTGTGTTCAGTAAAACTTTATTTACAAAACAGGCTGACCATGGCCTGTAGGGTATTGCTGACCCCTGGCCTAGGACAGGGTGGAATATTTTTTAACCCTCAAAAAACTGTTGGTGACGGAGCCCCAGGGCTGAGCAGGGGCCTTCTCAGGCGTGTTTGGTCTTTGCGGGGACTTCCCAACTTCCTTCTGAGCACCTCCAGCCCTGGGAGCCTGATGGTACTGCGTCCTCTAAAAAGGAATCAAGGTGCGGCTCCCGGACTGGAGAAGCTGTCAAATGGGCTAATCTGATCTGGTTGCTTGCATATACAGTGCTTGCCTGTATGATTGAAAACCCCTATGCAAAAATAAGAAAATGAAAAAAAAGAACCTTAGGTTGAAGGAGCCTGTGCATTTGACAGGTTGCCCATTTTCACATTTAAAAAAATTTTTTTATCTTAAAGGCAAACAGTTTTGACCAGTAGGTTGAATTTTTTTAATTAATTAAGTTGATAGGAAATAATCTGCAATTTTTTGGTGGTGTTTCCAGTATACCAAGACTCTTAATGCAGAGATACATACTCCAGAGAAGCGTGGGGTCTCACAGAGCTCAGCTGATTTAGGGTGATCATTTTTCAGTAGGTCAGATGCCTACAATCAAATGAGACAAACACATTCTGAAGCCTAAATAATGATGAATATTAATATACCTGATACAGTGCATCTTCCACCCACTTCCATTGCCCACTTAGTCCACAGAACTACTAAACTGAAGGGAAGGAGAGCGGTTGATGTATCTCTGATAAGTATAAACCCTGGCTCTGACTTACTGCCCTCAGACTTCATCACTCTCTGTCATTTCTCACCTGTGTCTGTCCCTTTCCGTTCAGCAGCAGTGATTCTACAGTTCTGGAAGTCAGTAGATTACCTTCTGACCTGGGCAGTCCTGTGTCCAGTAGGAGCCCAGGGCTCTCCTAGCCTTGGCGTCTGGGCAGCTGCACATCTTTCCAGCCCATCCAGGGGCTTCTGAGCCCGTCCTTGTGTTTGTCTTCCTTGAACCATTCTTTTTCATAATCTGGTCCAAGTCTGGGACGTGCACTGCTGCAGCGGCATCCGTGAATCAGTCCAGGTGATCGCAGTTGCTGCTGCCTCAGCTACCAGCAGAGTCAATAGGAGGACCGCTGATGGCTGGTTCTGTTGGGGGTGATGAGTTTGTTCTCGGTTCTTGTCCTTCCTGCAACAAAGAATTGAAGGGCAGAGACATGGTGGTGAAGCAGAATGAAAGTTTTATTTGAATACATTCTAAGGGGGGAACGGGCTAGAGTCATGGTAGATAAAGGCAAGTTGACTTGCTTATCTGGAGTAGGACAGAGAGAGTGAAGTCTTATGCTTCAAGTCTGGAAAGTGGAATGGAATGGAATGGCCAGGTGACAGACACCACTGGGAGAGCACAGAGACAAGGTGTAATAAGTTGAGCAGTAAAAAGTCTTCTGAAAATACACCAAGAAAGGGGAGTGTGGGCAACCTCAGAGAGGAGGAGGCACATTAAGGGCTTAGGATTCTGTCTTTTAAGACTTTCAAGAATGGGATAAAGGTAAAGGGCCAGGGGGCATAGGCTTGTCAGGTGGTCTCATGACTATCTCCCGTGAGAGACAATATGTCATTGTCTATAGCCAGTCCTCTAGGTAATTCTGTAGGACAAACCATTTGTTCCTTTTTAAGATAGTGGCTATTCCTGAGTATTGGGAACATATCAGTTAAGACTGTCTTAAGATAAGTCGTTGGCTGAATCTAACTTCCCAATTCTCTTTCAAAAGTGGAATCTTAGCCTTAAGATAAGTCTATCCGGTTCTTATTATGCTAATCTCAGCATTTTTTAGGAAAATTAATCATGGTGCTTGTCCCATGTCTCTGTGCTGTCTCACCTGCATTAGCTAGGGCAAGTCTCAAGGTCAGCCCAGATTCAGCATGTGGAATGATCTCACATTGCAAAGGTCGTGAGTCCTTTCTGGCTCTCCAGCTTAATCTGATTAACTCCCTGAGTTCTTAGTGGGCCTCACCCTCTTTTCGTCCTGCTTATATCTGTCTTTCTGCAGAACAGTTCCTATTACGTGGGATATTGTGGAAGGAAAAACATCACTTTTTCCTTATAAAATGGGAAGAAGGCTAGAGCTAAAAATGCTTTGTTATTCATCTTTCCATCTCTAATAATAATAATAATCCACATTTATTGAGCAATTACTGTGTGCCAGATGTGGTTCTAAGTACTTGTCATATCTTAACTCACTGAATCCTTGTAGTGACCCTGTGAGGGTTATTATGGCACAAATGGGTGGCTCTAAGAGGTGGAACCAGGATTCAGCACTGGCTAGCAGGTTCCAGATTTTTGTCTGTTAATCCTAGACTGAGCTGCCTGGCTTAGCACAGTACGTGTCTCATAACAATTGCTCAATAAATTTTTATTTTCTGACTAAAAGAAGGAGATAATTTAACGATCATCTGTATACTTAAAGTGAGAATTGAACTGTTTTCAAGCTTACAGTACATTCACCTACTGACTTATATCTGCTGGAATAACAAGCAGTCATGCAAGGTTCTCATCTAGAAGTATATTGTCAGGGAATTAAATATGTGACAAAGGTAGCCTTTCAAAGCACATGGCAAAAACAGATTTTTTGACAAAAGATGAATAAAGAACTGGCTAGCCATTACAAAAAAGAAAAGCTGTATTCTTTGTATTTCCTTACTCCTTACATAAAAAGGGAATTCCAACTGGATAAATGACTTAAATATAAATATGACATTACAGATATGTTGAGAAGAGATATGGGTAAATGTATTTGTAAACTTAGGGAATGTTTAAGTATAAACAAAATCCAGAAGCAATAAAAGGAAAGATTGGGTTATTTTAGAAACATCACCAACAACCAAAAACATTTCATAGAGAAAAAGAACAAATGAAAAATTGAGAAAAGAAAATGATCCCCATGAAAAACCAAAGACTACTTTATCTAACATATAAAGAGCTCTCACAAATAAATAAGGTGAATCCCCCAGTTTAAAAATGAACAGAAACTGTGTAAAGGTATTTTACCAAAATGAACTTGCAAATGGCCAATAATGAAAAGATGCTCATCAAAACTAAAGAAATGTATTTTAAAACATCATTACTAATGAGAGTGCTGAATATTAAAAAGTTTACCTTACATGTTATTGTGTGAGAAAACAGTTCTTATACTGCTGGTGGGAGAGTACATTATTGGAACTACTTTGGAAGCCAATATGGTAAAAGGTATCAAAAATTTAGATTTATGAAAGAGCTGCAAAAATGGTACAGATGGTTCCTAAATATCTTTCACCTTTCTTTCCCTTTTGTTACCATCTTATGTACTCAAAGAACTTATGAAAATTAAGAAATTAATCATGGCACTATCTTACTAACCACATAGTGAGCTCACTTGGGTTTCACCAGTTTCCCCCTAGTGGCCTTTTTCTGTTCTGGGACTCAGTCCAGGGTATGACCTTTCATTTAGTTGCCACAGTCCTTGATGGGGAAAATTGAAGTTCCTATGGCTAGGATTCTCACCTGAACCTGAACTATTTGATGATGTAACTGGCCTACTGCTAGGCTACTGCTTTCACACCGTAGGCAATAAGCTATTACTGACTGAGTTACTGTGTAAAGAGTTCTCACCCAGTGCTCTGGGTGGAGGTAGAGATGAAGGAGGATTCCAGACCTGCAGAATGTTGGATGCAGATATAATTCTAGTGCTCAGCCTATTTGCTGGGAGAATAAAGCCGGGTAATAAACCCTTTTACCCCAGAATGTTCCGTTGTCATTCCTTAGTCTCACTGAATCCATAGTTAAGTTAGCCTGGGCTGAAACCCATTGGCAAGACATCCCTGTAGTTGATAAAAGTCTGCCACAGTTGCCTAGTGTAACTCTAGGGGAAAATCCTTGGGCAAAATACCTTTGAAACCAAAATTAGTCAAACTGATTTGGGAGAAACCCATTTATTTCTTACAAGCAGTTGTCCCACATCTCTCTCGACCTGACTGCAGAAGCAGAGATCCCACCCCAACCTCTCCAGTCCAGATAAGCCCTCACTTGTCCTCGTAATTACCTATAGATATTGAGATGTACTATTTCTCTGCACCCCTTGGAAAAACCTATTGATATGGAGATACACTAAAGCCAGGAGAGAGATTCTGGAAATACTGCAATTTTACCCACAGCCCACCCCTCCAGAAATCTCGCCTTGCAATCTGCTCATTTCCCGTCTTCTGCAAAGGCTCCTGGGTGAGAAAACTTGAGCATTGTAACCAGACTAATAACATACAGTAGCAACAGCAATAAAATCATGATATTCCTCAAGCTGAAGGATTTAGGTAAGTTCAAAGTACCATGCAGATTAAGTCCATAGCTCACCCATTCCACAGGCAGTCAGTAGTTGAACAGGTAGGGAGTTCAGTGCACTCATCAGGTGGCAGCTGCAGCCAGGGGGTGGGTCCAAGCCACAGGGACTGTAGAAGAGAATAACCTTCAGGGTGATAAGATACATGTTTTAATGACACCAGCATAGGCAAATCTTGTCCATCAGGTAGGATGCATGCAAGAGAGTGGTCCTGTGATAGGACAGTGGCAGGAATGGGATCTCATCCTGGTCTAGTTTACCAGACTTTCACCCCTTTCCCTGTGGGAGTTACAGGTGGGTCAATATATAGGGCTACGGGAGGTACATGCCCTGGCCATAAAGATAAAACAAAACTTTCCTGTAAGATACTCTTACCTCCTGGATGTTTTGGGTACACTACCGTGATCTTTGCGGGCCACTCTGCCATTACCCTGGGCTAGCTTCCAGGTCTTTTTCTAAGGTGCCAGAAGGGACATCTCTCTCTGGTCCATGTGTTGAAATGTCCAGGGCCACATCTACTCAATAGTGTCTCCAGGGTTTAATGCAGTTGGGGCTGGCAGCAGGATGTTGCTCTGCTGGCTGTATCCTGGCTTCAGTAACTCCTCTTTGGTTTGCACATACAGTTGTATAGGAGAGACAGCAGTGTGTGTTCTCATATCCACAGGGCTCAAGGCTCCTTTCTGGGGCTTCTCATTCAAACACCATAGCACTGTTCCTAAGCGAACTGACCAGCCCCATAGACTATTGATGTCTGACTTCAGGCCAGATTTCAACAAACCATTGTACCTCTCTTTCATGCCTACCCCAGAAGGGTTATATGGTATATGAAACTTCCACTTTATTCCTAATTGCTGCACCCATTCTTGAATGCATGTCCAGTAAAGTAGGTGCCTTGATCACTCTCAATTATGTGTGGCCAGCCATAGGCTGCAAAGAGACACTCTAGGCCCCTTTTGGTGGTTTGCTGATCCACATGACGTGAAGGAAAAGCAACCAACAGGCCAGTAGCCGTGTCCATACAAGTCATGGCATATCAATATCCTTCTGATATGGGCAGAGGCCCAATATAGTCTATCTGCCACCTGACAAAGGGTATTGGCCCCTTTACTATTGTCCCATATTGCTGTGGGACTTGGTGTAAGTCCCTCTTAGAGCACACAAGGCACTCCCTCGGGCTCTGCTGACCTTCTTCAAAGGTCAATGGCAAGTCCCACTGATGGGCTATAGCCCGCAATGTCTTTTGCCCTGTGTGCAACAAACACTGATGTAACCATTGTGCTACATGGGAGGCAGGCTTTCCTTCTAGCCAATGCACCTGGCCCAGTGTGTCTGCTTCATCATTCCCTGGGGATGCCAAAGGCAAATGGCCAGTCATGTGATACACAATAACTGTCTTAGTCTGACCAGAGCCCCATAGGTCTTGCCAAGACTCTTGCCCCCAAAGGGGCAGGTGACCAACCATCCAGCTGGCATGGTACCATGTTTGGTAGCCACAGGGTCAAGCCCCGATACATGGCCCAGCTATCAGTGCAGACAACTCTAGGGGAGAGCTTCTCGGTGATCACGAGCCATATTGTCTGCAACTCAGCCCATTGACTGCTCTTCCCCTCTCCATCCTCCATCCATATTGTCTCAGTCCTAGGATGGAAAGCCACAGCCCTTCACTTTAGGGGCTGCCCATGACTGTAGCCATCTTTATAGCAAGCATCTTCAGGTATAGGGGCTTTTCCCTCCTGATAAGGACTCTTGGCTACCAATGGCTCAAAAGCAAGTTCTTCCTGCTTTCCACTGGTATAGGTCACTGGACCCAATAAGCATTGGAGTTCTCTACTTAAGGGGTTAGTAGAGAGGATGCTACACTGCTGTAGATGTGCACTCCATTGGGCCAGTGTAGGCATCTCTGTCATGCCACTCCGTGGCCTTTGGGTCCCGTCTCACACCCACCCTGCAATGGGATAGGTGGTTATTATCTTGGTCGGAGCTGATCCTGTGATGGGCTCTGTAGCCAGCAAGGCGTGGTACACAGCAGCCATTTGCTTCTCTATCAAGATGTACTGGACCTCTACTCCTTTCTGTAGTTGTGACCGGAATCCAGTAGGTTGGCGTGTCCATTCAAGCTGTTGCCAAGGACCCCATCCATACCCATCTTCCAATACGTGAACATCCAGCTCACAGGGCCTTGTTGGGTCCATTACACTAAGGCCTGGGTGGCCTTGAATGCTCGCTTATAAGCAGTAAAAGCAGCTGCACATGTTTCATCCCAGTCCTACCTGATGCCCTCTCATACCAACTGGTATAAGGCCTTCAGAATTTGTGCCATGTGTGGGATAAACACCCTATAGTAGCCCAAAAGACCCAAAAACTCTTGTAAGACTGTCACAGTGGGAGGGGTAGCAAAAGCCCGGACCTTGCCTATGACTGCTTCAGGAATAACTTCAATTTTACCTGAGCAGAATACCTACTGGAAATAAGCGTAGAAGAACCCAAACAGTCCTCTGTAGGAAATTAAGTAAATCCTGGTACAGGAGCAACCGTAATGTGCTACCAGGAAAAGCGTGACAGGATGTATTACTAAGTGATTCACGGCATTTATAGAACAGTGTAAATTACCTTGTCTGGATGAAAAGATATTTATTGATGCTTGTATGTTTGTCAAGGCACATCTAGAAGAGTGGCTACCTGCTAGAATCATCTGGGGAAGTTAAAAAAAAATCAACACCTGGGCCCTGCCCTAAAACTCCGTGAACTAGGACTGGAGGAGGGGGCCATGCCCCCGGCGTTTCTGAGGCCCTGTGAGGGTGGGGAGCATCGGAGCGAAGGACCCGGCTGTGAGAGTGGGAAGAGGAAAACATCTAATTACTGTGTGGTTTTTCTCCCCAGTTGTATTTGTACTTTTATATGTTTTTGTTAAAGCTTCAAAAATAGAAAAAAGACTGTGCTGTGATCAGAATCGGATGATGAGGGCTTGGAGAGACATTTTCAGGAGAGCTATTGAATTTTCTAGAAGTTTCGTATTTCTGAGTGTTACTCTCCTTTAATATGTACCCTGCTTGCTGATACTAACTGGTAATTAAATGTAGAACTTTTTTTTCCTCTTTCATCCTGAGAGATCAGAAGCTGGGGAGGAACGCACCCTCAGAGGCTGGACCCTGCCATTAGCTCTCTGTGTAGGAATTCAGGTGGTGCTTTATTTGGGGTGATTCAGCTAGATTGCTCATTTCTCCCCATCTGGGCTCCCACACTAGCACGTAACTTCAGAAAGCAGATGTGTCCCGGTGACACACTTAGATGGAAGTAGCACGTGGAGAGCCGGCTCTCAGCTGCCCTGTGTTCTCTCGCCAGAGCTTTACCTCACAAGCGGGTCCCAGGCGGCCTTCCCTCCCCTCGCTGTCCACCTCACCTCCTCACCCTGGTCGTGCATTGCTGGCCACACCTGGCATGAAAGCGGCTGTGTTCTGAGAGACACCATTTGTTGCCAATGCCACCCTCCCTCTGATAAGACCTGCTTTGTCTGGCTCAGGAAAAGCCAGTTGGAAAGCTCAGCTTGCCTTGTCCTTGGTGACCAGTGCCAGCATCCAGCTGACCTGGTTGGGGCAAACCCTGTGCACCCATTCTTGTTAGCTGTGTTTGTGCTTGTTTGAGGAAGCTGCGTGCTCTCTGCAGATCAGCCTCTTCTTCGCTGTGCTGTGCTGTGCAAATTGACTCTGGAAGGAGAGCATCGGGTTCAGGAGAAGTTGGGGCGAAGGTCCCCCTCTGGCAGGGCCCTGTCTCAGCAGTACACTGGGCCTTACTTACATGGGGGAGTCCCTACTCCTCCAAGATGCTTTCCTGCTTTGCTTTAATTGTCATCAGTAATTCCGTCAAAGTGTAAAAACGTTCCCTTGTTAGGAATCAGACCAAAAAGTCATTGGGAAATGAGAAATGGATTCTTCCTAATGTGATGTGGGAGTAATAGCTGCTATTGCTGTTTACAAAGATGACTCATTCTCAAATGGTACTGGGCAGGTAGGTCCTCTAATATCCCCATTTTACAGATGAGGAAATTGAAACGAAAGGGGAATGGTTACTTGCCTGAGGTCTCAAGCCAGTATGTGCCAGGTTTGCAGGATGGTGCCCACTCCTGTGGGCCTCTGTGGGGATGCTGGCTGCACCATGCCATGCACACACCACCGTGGGCCCCAGGTGTGCTCCATCTAGGCCCTCTTGCTGGGCAGTGTCCTGTTTCAAGGAGAAAGTGCCATCCATGCGTCAGGGCAGGATGTCTTCCTGTAGGCTGTGATGAGGACTGCAGCCTGCATCAGGTATGCTAACACTGGTGTCGAGGCTTGCTTTCTTGTTTTTATTTGGCAGATTCTCAGCCTGGCCTCTGAGATGATGGGCGTGGGAAACGGGCGCCGGAGCATGAAGTCGCCGCCCCTGCTGCTGGCTGCCTTGGTGGCCTGCGTCATTGTCCTGGGCTTCAACTACTGGATCGCAAGCTCCCGGAGTGTGGATCTCCAGGTTCAGCTTGTTTGTTTGTATGAGTGTCATAAGGCATTGAATGTTGCTGGGTGACGGGGGTGAGGGGTTTGCTGTTTTTTGCCACCAAGGCATTGTGCTCAGTGTCATGTGGGTACCCCACACCCGGCCCTGGGCTTGACTCCCCCCTGCTCTGCTCTTGGGTGGGAGAGGACCCCCTGTGACTTGTTAGGATTGCTGCCAGAACATCCCTTTTTGCTTTTGCTGTGAGATAAGTTTGAGTGGAGCTGTTCGAGCTGGTTCTGGGAAGACAGCTTGCTTCATTACTGTCACCACAAGCCATTCCGGTCCTCCTGTCCACACTCAATGTCAGAGTGGTGTGGGAAGCGTGTTTTTATGGGTACCAATTTTTGTCATCATTTAATGACATCATCTTTTGCTTTCGCATTTACTGTTGCTCATGGTGCATCAGGCAGTGCTGAACAGCAACAGAAACTGTACTCCAAACTTTAGTCAGAGCCCTCTGACCCCTCTCTCTCTATGATGCTTCCATCTGGGTCCCCCATCCTGACTTCAGCCAGCCCAGGCCGCTTAACAAAGAATAATCCTGCTAAGCCATCCCCCACCCCTAATACCTGTACAAGCCCCTCATCCCTTGTCCCTGATGTCTATGCCTTTAGCAACATCTGTCAGGACAATTAAGCAAGAAGCCCTTACCCTTAATGATATTCTTCATAATTTTCCACCCACCGAACCCCTCCTGCTTGTTGGCTGTAAATCCTCAGCTGTCTTGGCTGTATTTAGAGCGACAGAATTTCTGTCCCCTACTACAACAGACAGGAACCCTACTGTAGAAGTCTTTTTTTTTTTTTAAAATAATTTATTTTATTTTAGTATCATTAACGTACAATTACATGAGCAATACCGTGATGATTGAACTCCCCCCTTCACC
>JAQQAC010014596.1:23307939-23550903 GCA_029783875.1 Phataginus tricuspis | reverse complement strand
GCATATAGATGCTCGTAATATTCTCTTATAATTCTTTGTATTTCTGTGGGGTCCGTCGTTATTTTTCCTTTCTCATTTGTGATTCTGTTTATGTCAGAAGTCTTGAAGACAAGTTTTCCTTACTATTCTAACAGTGTCAGAATCATTTTTCCTTAACAGTACATCATCACATACATTATCTTCCTTTGTGCACAAACTCTAGAAGTTTGGGCTTTATTTCCCCCATTTCACAGGTGGGCACGCTGAGGCCCAGAGAGGTGATGTACTGGGAGAGGGGTTCCAACCCTGTCTTTCTGACAGCTGGCCTGGGCTCTTAGCCCGTAACGCCTCCCCATTGGAGTGCCTTGTCCTCCTCTCGCGCCCACCGACCCCAGGCATAGTGCTTTTGTCTGAACAGCACCTGTTCTCTCGGCAGATGTGGTCCTGGTGTCTGGAGTTGGAGAACTGCATGTATTTTTAGGAATTTTGTCTCATGAAGAGTTAAGTGCTCCATTAGTGGGGAAAAGGAACTAATTATTTGAATACCACCTCCTGCCAGGTGAAGCATAAGGCAGTTTACTTAGCTCATTTAAACCTCACAAGATCCCTGTGGGGCTGTGGTGGTGTGTCCTTGGAGACCTGCAGTGGAGCCAGAGAAGCTCGGGGAACTGAATTCTTCCACGTACACTGCATTTTTTCTAGGAAAACCTGTTGCAGCGTCTACACAACTGACTTCTAGGCCTGAGAACCTAGGGGATTGGGACCCTCAGGAGCTCACTGTGTGTGAGACTTGCTGCTGGCTTTGGGCCCTGGTGTGGTCTTTGCTGAGGGGGCTCAGGTGGTCTGGTCTCCAGGGATGGCTTGACATTGGCCCTTACGCGGTGGTATCCTTGTAGACGAGAATCATGGAGCTGGAAGGCAGGGTCCGCAGGGCGGCTGCAGAGAGAGGCGCCGTGGAGCTGAAGAAGAATGAGTTCCAGGGCGAGCTGGAAAAGCAGCGAGAGCAGCTGGACAGGATCCAGTCCAGCCACGACTCCCAGATGGAGAGCGTCAACAAGTTGTACCAGGATGAAAAGGCAAGGCCTGCTTTGTTCTCGCTTAGTTCTGTTCCTAATACCAGCTGATTTGCTGCTGAATTCTTCTCAATGGGAGGATGAGCGCTGTGTGTGTATTCATGAAATTATGTGAAATTAACCTCCTGATCGAGCATCTGCCCATTGTTTCCTGGGTGGGCGTGGTGTGAAGCCTTCTTCAGTGGTGATAAATAGGAAAAATGCAAAAGAACTATCTACGTGTCAGATGCCTCTTCCTGTGGACTTTTTTTGTGCTTCCTACGTACATGTATTAAATACCTACTGGGTGCCAGGCCTGTGCTAGGTGCTTGTATCTCAAAGAGGAGCAGGATTTGTGCCCTCCAATATCACACAATGGAAAAGGTACAGACTTCCAACTAATTACTAACAAAGTAGGGGACTCAAGAGTGTTGGTTTTTAAATTAAAAAAAAAAATCATATCCCACACAGATTAAAAAAGGGGCTTCCTGCTAATTAACTTATCTAAGCTTTATGTGTCTTGCTTTTTCTGTTTTTCTTAGGGTTGCATGACTGCACCTTCTTGTTTATTAAATATGTAACAGTGTGAGTTATGAATGTCTTCTCTTCTGAAGTGCATCAAATTCGTGAAAGACAATCATTTATTGCCCTGACAGGTTTAGCTCTTACTAAAGTATGCACCTCTCTCTGTGAAATGCTTGATTTCTTGGAAGGAAGTATCCTAAAATCCATTATCTTGAAGGTGGACTTGATTTTAGTATGAACTCATAACTAGCAGTTCACCTGAAAATGAACCATTTCTAGGTAGGCCTCAGACTTTCATTACATAACTGGTTTAAAATGTGAGAAATAATACCTTTTTTCCATTTGCAGACTGTTTTTCCATATTCACAAATGTGTATTTCTTCTCTGGAAATTGTTCCAGTTTTAATGCTGATAGGGTAAAGTGCTTCTGATTTTTCTTCATTTTTCTTTTCTCCTATGTGTGTGATATTATATGTGCTCCTGGAATCCCCTTTAATCGACCAGACTAGCACCTAGACATTTCTCACGGTGTGTACACAGTCAGAACTCTTTACTGCATGTTTTCAAGAGGAAGTAGTTTATTCTCAAGGAATAGAATAGAAATTCCATCTGGGATGTGCAGGACATGCAGCGAATGTCTCTGGCACTGTGGCCCCCTGCCTGGTTAAGAAGGAGTGTGACAGGAACGGGCGAGTGTCCAGCTGGAAAGGGGGCACAGGAGACCAGCAGGATTGTGCCTCAGCACCAGGGCTGAGAAGGGCTCGGGGCTGGGAAGGCAAGGTGGGAAGACTGTGGTGCTGCTCTGATGCTGCTACAGTGCCCGGCTCTGGTCTGCACCAGCCAGGGCAAGCTGTTCCCATCTACAGGGAGTAGGGAAAATAAGAGCATCTGTGTGTCTGTCTGTCTGTCTGACTCTCTACTCCTATGTGTATGTGTGTCATTACCTGCAAACTTAAACCCTCTTTTCCTGGGAGAATTGTCTCTTACTTTGGGCCTCTAGCTCTTCTACATTTTGTGTTTTTATTTTTTTCTTTTTGAAATGGTAGTGATAGATGAAAGCAGGGGTGTGTGTGTCCATGTGTGGTGATTGCTGTTGCTTTTAAGTATCCTTGTTTTCTTTTTCTTTTTCCAGTGTTTTGTTTTATTAAAAAATTTTTTTTTATTGAAGTATAGTTGATATACAATATTATATTGGTTTCAAGTGTACAACATAGTGATTTGACAGTTATCTACATTATTAAATGCTTAACCCCAATAAGTGTAGCTACTGTCTGTCAACATAGAAAGATGTTATGGAACTATTGACTATGTTCTTTTTGCTGTATTTTCATCCCTATGACTAATTTATATTATGATTGAGATTTCGTGCCTTTATCCCCTTCACCTATTTCATCCACTTACTCCAACCCCTCCCCCATGGTAACCACCAGCCACTTCTCTGTGTCTATGAGTCTCTTGCTCTTTCGTTCGTTTTGTTTTGTTTGTCCTTAGATTTCACATGTAAGTAAAATCATATGGTGTTTGTCTTTTTTTGCCTGGCTTATTTCACTTAGTGTAATACCCTCTAGGTACATCCATATTGTTGCAAATGGCAGGATTTCTTCTTAATGGCTGAATAATATTCCACTGGATATATGTGTCACATCTTAATCCATACATCTATTGAGAGACACTTTGGTTGCTTCCATAACTTGGCTATTGTAAATAATGAAGCAATAAACAAAGATGCATATCTTTTTTAATCAGAGATTTTGTTTTCTTTGGGTGAATTTCCAGAAGTGGAATTACTGGGTCATATGGTATTTTTAGTTTTAGTTTTTTGAGGAACTTCCACACTGCTTTCCACAGTTGCTGTGCCAGTCTGCATTCCCACTGACAGTGTAGGGTTCCCTTTTTCTCTACACGCTTGCCAAATATCCTCATTTTCTTGACTCCATCACTCTGTCAGATGTTCCTGGAATTTCACTGTGAAATCCAAAGTTCTGGGAACAGCCAATCTCTCTCTTCATGCTCCTCCAAGCTTTTGGATAGTTTTGTGCATGCATGAAAGTGTAGGTGTATGTTTCGGGTGGGGAGTTAAAAAAGAGGTTGCAGGGTGATTTCTACTCCTGTGGTATTCTGCACTGGCCTGGGACACACTCTCGGGGCTCAAGGCTCCTGTAAAATGGGTGACAGACAACTGGGTTTCCCTTGTGGGAATGAGACACACTTCCCAGAGCCATTTCTTCTAGAGGATTCTAAGTAATGTGGCCAGTGAAGCACCATCGCTGCAGGACGTGCTTGAGACAGAAATGCTGCTTCATTTGAGTGAAGTATCATATGGAGATAAGACCACAAGCTTAGAATTATTGGAGGTATGATTGACCAGCTGTTTCCTAAAAACACCTGCCTCCATAGGAAGAAATGAGAGGGAACAGCTTGCATCCAGAAACCTGGTGACTGCTTCACCTTGGTCTTAATGCTTCAGTTTTATGGCTGCTTTTTTAGAAAGGCCAGGGGTGGGGACACAGTGAGGACAGGGAGACCGGGAGTGTGTGCACTTAGCTCTTAGCCTTCCTGCCCCTCCTGAGTTCAAGAACTATTTGATGAACAAGGGGAGGGGAGACTCTTGTAATCACAATAAACAAGGTTGATACTGAACATTAAAAAGTCCCGGTAAAGAAAGTGAAATACACAATTGAAAAAGAGTCGAGTAGCCACTGGAACAGAATGAGGGTCCCTTTTCATTAGGCGTTGTTAACTTTTAGAATACACGATATAAAAGTTCTGTCGTTTTGTAGGTGAGGGGCTAGGTTCTTGGCTCCAGGAGGATTTTGACAGTAGCTTGGTGTGTGGCAAAAGGAATGAAGCTTCAGGTCAGGTGGGCCTGAGTTCAAACCCTTGTATTGCTCAGCTGTGTGACTTTAGGCAAGTCATTTCAATTCTCTGGGCCTGTTTCCTCAGCTGTAAAGTGTTAATAACAGAATCTCCATTATGGGTGGCTATGAGACTGAGGGAGATGGTATTTGTATTTTGTTTTTTGTTTATTTTCAATGCATGTATAGCTTTCTTAAGATTTTGCATTCTTTTAAGTTGAAGTATCATTGATAAATGTACAACACAGTGGTTAACAGTTACCCATATTATTAAATCCTCACGCCCTCTGGTGCGATTACTATCTGTCAATGTAGAAAGATGTTACAGAATCGTTGACTATATTCTCCATGTTGAACTACCATCCCTGTGACCAGCTTATATCGTGATTGCAAATTATTGTGCCCATTTATTCCTCTTACCCTCCCCTGCCACCCGCCCCAACCCTTCCCCCTTTTAACCACTAGTCCCTTTTCAATGTCTATGAGTCTACTGTTGTTTTGTTCCTTCTGTTTTGCTTTGTTTTTATAGTCCATAAATAAGTGAAATCATACGGTATTTGTCTTTTTCTGCCTGGCTTATTTCACTGAGCATAATACCCTCTAGATCCATCCATGTTGTACTGGACTGAATAGTATTTCTATTTTTAGTTTTTTTGAGGAACCTCCATACTGCTTTCCACAGCTGTTGCACCAATTTACATTCCCACCAACGTGTAGGAGGGTTCCCCTTTCTCTGCATCCTTGCCAACCCTTGTTATTTCTTGTTTGGATGTTGGCCATCCTGACTGGTGTGAGGTGATATCTCATTGTGGTTTTTATTTGCATTTCTCTGATGATTAGTGATGTGAAGCATCTTCTCATGTGCCTGTTCACCATCTGAATTTCTTCTTTGGGGAAATGTCTGGTCAGGTCCTCCACTGATTTTTTGATCAGGTTATTTGTTTTTTGGTTGTTGAAGTGTATGAGTTCTTTATATATTTTGGATGCTAACATCTTATCAGATGAGTTGTTTACAAATATATGGGAGATGGTATTTGTAAAGGCTGTTGTAGGTCAGTGCTTGACATGGAGTAGAAGCTCAAGACGGTAGTTCTGGTTCTCACAGCTGGTTGTGGTGCTGGTCATAGTAGAGGCAGTAGTGAACCAAAGCTTCAGGTGTGATAATGTTGTTTTTTTGGTATGGACTTTTCATTTTTCTTCTAAATTGAAACCAAGAAACTAAACCGTCCTCGCTTTGAGAAAGGACAAGGAAGATGCTGAGTATCTGTTAGAACCAAGAGCAAACAGTGCTGCTGGGCCATGGGCAGAGTAACCGTGACAGCCATACCCCCGGTGATGAGCGCTCACGCTGGAATCTCCATGTAGCCAGACACAAGCTAAGAATTTTACAAGGGCTGTTTCTCCCGTCAGCCTCATGAGGCTGGAGCTCAGACTCAGAGTTAGTGGCTGTCCCCCAGGATGAGACCTAGTCCCTGGACAGCCTCCAGGAGGGCCTCCCTCTTCCCTGTGCAGACACAGCTTCTCGGGCTGCGGGGGCCTCTCCTGAGCTCTCCATCATCTAAATAGTGCAGAGGGGCGGCGAGGGGGGGACCCACAGGGGAAACCAGACTGCCTCAGCTGCTAGTTGTTGAAGCCAGGTAGTAGGATCCTTTTTCTGTCTCCTTGCTTCAAAAGGTCGTGGTATTTCAGCTAGCTCTCCTGTGTCCCCAATTCCAAGTTCGCATGCAAAAACTACCTGATTCTTTCAGTATGGCCATGCACTTCCCAGAGAGGTAGGGCTGGTCTGTCACCTTAATACTTTGGCTTTATGTTATGGTTTTTTAATCTTAGGAAGCTTGCATTAGTGGTTTGAAGAGGAATATGGCTCTTTTTCAGAATTTTGAAGGATCTTCTGGCGGCTTAATAATGATTGTCAGCCATGGGAGGAGCTGGGGATATTAGCATCTGTGGGTGGGGGCCGTTTGCAGTTCCCACATGAGGTGGAGATTTCCAACCTCCGGCCGTGTCCCCTGCCTCGGGCAGGCACTGTTACTCGCTGTGGGTATTGTAGCCCTCAGGTGAATAGAAGCTTGAAAGCCAAACCTGTCAACAGAAATGTGGTCATGAACTTAATGCTTTGGGTGAGCAACATGTAATAGAATTCCCTGTGGTACTGGAAATGTTCTCTGTGCTCTGTGGTCCAGTCTCCTCTGGCAACATGTGGCTGTTGAACTCCTGAAATGTGGCTCGTGGGTCTCAAGAACTGAATTTTGGATTTAATTGTAACTAACTTAAATAGCTAAAAATCAGACAGCACAAATTTGGGTGAAAGAGGCAGAACTTGGTCAAACACTTGGTTTTGGCCTCTGAGTCATTCATGTTCTGAGAGTGTGTTGGGGGCAGGGCTGGTGGGCCCCTTTCTCTGTAGGGTTCGGAACTGGGAGTTGGAAGATGAGGTCACCTGCTGATCTGGTGGCTGTGCTCCCTGTGAAAGCCTCTGTTGCTTGCTAGTGTTTGGTGATACAGAATTACCAGTTCATCTTATCAAATTGGCAGGTGTCCATGTCCCATCTTGGGGTTTTGAACTTACTGGTTAGTGGAAATTGTTCCAGAGCAATCAGTCCTTGCCTGGTTTCACATCACAGCCACCTGTCACACAAAAACTATTACACAGTTACACATACACACACAAAAAAAACAATTTAAAAAGTACTCTGGGTTTCAGGGAGTATAGAATTTTTAAAAGATTATACACACATGCACACACATGCACAATTTTTTCTAAGTTCCCCAAACATTACGATGCAAGTGGCTAATCCTGAGACTGGTGTTGGAGGTCAGGACGTTTGCAGTCATACACTTTTAAAAATAAAATTGCCTCCTCGAGGTTTTCATTTTCATTTTTGTGACTTTCCTAATGAAATGATTTTAGAACTCAATGCTTATAGTTCATATTTCTGGACTTTTACTACATGTGTTAAAAAGCAAAAAGCAAACTTGTCTTTTAGTTTTTGGAGTTTTTAATGTATATGGTCACACTGTCATTTGGTAACTTTTTGTGGTGAGCTTTGCATTTGAGGTCTTTGTGGATTTTGTGGATCTAGTCCTTTCATTCCAACTGCCCTGCCCTTTATCTTTATAAAAATACCACAGTCCACCCCCTCGCTGCTGACAGGGGCCCTCCAGCTGTTTTCCGTGTCTCACTGTTACAGGGAAGGTCACAGTGAGCATGTTTTTACAGGGCTCCCTAGGCACCTTGAGTTTCTCAAAGCTTATGGTGTTTTTCCACTGATAGCTGGGGACCCCTTAGTGATCTGTGAATAATAATTTCTTAGGTTATGACCCACATTAAAAAAATTTAATGTTTAGTATATTTTATTTAACCATTGTGTCAGTTTATAGAAAAAATATATGTATGTCTGAGTGTTTGTAGTGAATTACAGGGTAGATTTGTCATTGTAGGTCATAGTCAAAAGAGTTTGAAAAATACAGGGATAAATCTAGAAGCTGAATTGCTGGCCCAGAAGTTGTACATATTTTCATTTTTTTTAGCTGTTGCCAATTGGTCACCAGTAGTGGCCCTACTATTATCTTTCACTTTGCATACCTTCCTGGCCTGCGGGTCAGTTGGCCCTCCTTTTCTGTGTGTCTCACCTCTTCTGATTGTCCCACTCTAAGCCGCATGCCTGGTGATGTGCCTCACAGGTGGGAGATGGGTGCTCAGCAGCGGCTCAGGTCTCTGGTGAATGAAGAGGAATCCTGATCCGCAGCTGGAACTCCCTCGATGGCCGGCATGTGCCTGGGGCCTGTGTCCTTAGCAGCTTGCCTTCTCTTTTGGATGAAGATGAGATTCCTTCAAATGATTAGAGAATAAACAATTATTAACAACAATCGGAGTTCCATGAAAGAAGAGATCCAAGTTGGCTAAAGTAGTCAGAATCTTTCCCTAAAAAAATTGGATTTGAGTCTTGGAGGTTAAAATAGGATTTAGAGAGATTTGTGGAGGAAGGACGGTATATCAGGTGTGTGGTGTGACATGAAGCAAAGGGTTAGAGATGGGAAGGTAGGGTGTGGCAATCCCACCTGCCAGCTGGGAGGTACATTGTACAATGGCAAGTCCATCACCTGGTGAAGCCCTCCCTTCCCTGGAGCCTGGCCGCTTGCCCACTGCTCAAGCCCACATGGAAGGTCAGGTGACCATATTCCATTTCACGAGCCACAGCCCATTGGACGAAGGGAGGAACCCAGAACAGAGAGAGTGCAGCCATTGGCTGGGGCCCTGATGGGATAGTCTGATGCTCTGTCCTGATAATTTGAACCAAATCCTACAGACTGATCATGTGACGGTAAGTGCTTTGGGTGAGACTTCAGCTGATTCTTGGGGGAACCATTACTTTCTTTTCCCTCCTTTTCTGCCTCCCAATCTGTTGAGGACATAGGTGTGGATAAGATGTTTTGACTACGTAAATGCAGTTACGCAGGTTCCTGTGTATCCATTTAACTTGGTGGCGGCACTTGGACCATCACCTCCTGAGCTGTGTGTAAGGAGGGTATTCGGTTTTGTTTGGAAACAAAAGTGATTGTGTAAGTCAGCCTTCAGGAACTTTCAAAAATTTGCCGTTTCTTAATTGTCAAAATATTGTGTAGACAGTAGTGAAAATACAAAACACAAAATTAAAATTCTGTTATTCTATCACTCAGAGATTAACTCCCGAGAGTTCCCTACCCCCTTTTAAAAAACTACAGATTACACCTAAACTTTTATAAATTGTTGTTATATTCAAACTTTTATAAATGTAGGTATACCATGAAAAGGCTTACCAAAATTTTGGGTATCCTCCCAATTAGTTGCTGTTCCATAGCCACAAAGCATGTGAGGGACAGATTACGTAAAATCTGAAATGCTTGGGGGAGGAATCTGAGACCCAGAAGCACGTAGTGGCCCTTTACCCAGGGAGGGTGGAGCCTCCTGCTATGGGGGTCATTTTTGCTTGCCAAAGTTAGAGTCAGAAATGATTTCATTTTCCATAGTTGTGTTTGTGACTTTCTTGCTAGGCTTATACTTCTACATGGAGACTTTCTACTTCTTAAAATATGTAAATTAACCTTGCAGTAGTGCAAAGAAAGTCATATGAGCAACAGTTCATTTGAAATGGAAATACAGTTTCTGTACCTTTCCTGAAGGGAGGCAACTGACCTAGTAAAGAAAGACCGCCCTGTGGAGGAAGGAAGAGGGGACCGCTGGCAACATGTTAACTGTTCTATGTTCAGAAAAGAAAAGCTTAAGCAGGAGGAGGCAGCTGGGGAGGTGCCGCTGGCTCGCCTTTCAGCTTGTCTCAGCCCCGCCTTTGTCACACACCTGTGTGACCAGTGCCCACGCTGAGGTGGCCTCAGGGAGTGTCCATGTTTCTCCTCTTGCGCACAGGGACTTGGGGTGTGGAGAGGCTCTGCAAAGCATTCTTTGAGGCTCACAGCCTGAAAACATCCTGCAATTGGGAGGGCTTTCCTGTTGTCAGCGACTGGTTAATACCAGTTTCTGTGGCTGTTGGGTGGTCAAAGCCAGGAGAGCCGAGGTGGTTTGGCTCTGGGGTCCTTGTGCTGTGCTTGGATCTGGGTGGGGGCCGCTCCCTCAGTGGTAGCAGCATGTGTTTCTGTGAATTTCTCTAAGATTCTGCCCCTCAAAAAGGAAATGACAAATGTGAAGAGGTCTGGTCATTTGTCCTACATTGGCATTTTCAAAGTGCTTTCACACAGGGGACACATCTGGTTTCTCAAAGTGCCTGATGGGGGGCAGCCACTGCTAACTCTGAGGTGGACGTGGTTGCTGAGAAAAGGATGTGAAACTGGAAATGGACAAAAGCCTTTTATGTGGGGTCTCAGAGTGGCAAGTGGGGGAGCACACCTTCCAGAGTAACCAGGAAAGTGTCACGCCTATAAGGTGAGAGCAAGGGGTTTTTATGAGAAAGAGGAGTTGGGGTGGGGTGAGGGGGAATTACATGAGTTAAGAGAAAGTTTTCTGTGGGCATTTTAACAAGCTGCTCCAGGTTACACATTGACTACTGATTCTATCTTCAGAAAGTTTACCTCCAGCAGACTTGGGATCAGCATAAGTGTTCTGCTGACTTCTCAAACAGCTGTTTAAAACAATTGCTGTTTTGCAGAATCCAAAGGTTTTGGCCCAGTTCAAACAAAGGCCAGTAAGACAGTTTCCACAGTGGCCTCATCAAGTCCATTTTAAAATGGTTTGGGTCACGGCAGTTTTTTACAAGGTGCAGACTGGAGGTTGTGTGCTGGCTCCCATGACCTGCAGAGTGACCACCTGGACTGCTGGGTCCTTCCATCACTCTGGCTGCACCACCCTGGGTTCTCACACAGCAAGACAGTTCTCAGAGTGTCCCAGTTTCTTCTCCCTGGGCCAGTTTCTTGTGTGCACCTGAAACATGATGATTTTTCTTCTGGAGAGGTAGTTTTCTTGAGGGACCAGAGTGGACTTGTACAGATAAACATAGTTTCTCTGATTTTTTTTTAAATAACCTTTTATCCCTGTGACCGATTGAAGAATCAAGGGTTCTAGAACAGTTTTTCTGTTTTTATTCCCATTAATTTTCAATGTCCAGTTCTGTCCAGCCATTCAGTACTTATTCTGCCTGGGGCTGGGCTTGTGTCCATTGGTGGTCTGGGCTGTGTCTGTTGTCCGTGCATGTACCATTGAGAAAGATGGGTAAATGAGGAAGGTGAAAGGGTTTAGAGGAGCACTGCCAGCCTGGAGGGCCCCAGGCTAGCTCTGTGGCAGGACCGGCCCCAAGGGCTCCTCCCTGGGCCTGACCCAGAGGCTGGACCAGGAGGCTGCCATGGCAGCCTTAGCTCAGAGCCCAGGACACCCCACTCCGTGCTCCATCCTGCACCTCCACACCCAGCCTTGCTCAGTATTCCAGTGCTAGGCAAATGCATCGGATTGGGATCTAAATCACGCTGGGAGTGAGTCTGGAGAATGTGCTTCAGTGCTCTAGCCTTTGCCGTCCAGGAAGGCCCAGTAAAAATGGTGTGTTTCAAACATGGAGGAGCTGATCTGTGTCCTGCACCGGAGGGCAGGGCGGGATGTCTTAGGTGCTGTGTGAGTCAGGGGAGAGCTGTCCTCGGCTGCCTCACCAGGAAGTGACAGGTGAATGGGTCCCTTTGAGGGCATCGGTGGGAACAGCACCTGGTGCTGGGAGTGAGGGGGAGTGGTGTTGGGCATATAGAGGACAGGAGAAGCTGGGCCCTTCTGCAAAGGTCTTTTAGCCACCAGAGTTTGGACTTGCACTCAAGGACGTGAGCCCTCTAAGGGTTTAAGCTGCAGGTGGACCAGGGCCGTCAGTTCACATCTGGGGATTAGCAGGCAGGCCCTGGCCCTTGGGGAGTGCGCCTGGGCAGGGAGGAGGCAGGCCCCTCAGGCAGCTCTTGAAGAATATGAAGCAGAAGGGATGATGTGCTGAATGGAGCGTTCTCAGCAGAAAGGAACAGAATGAATCCTGCGAAGTGAGCAGATTTGAGAGGCAGTGGGAGGAAAAGTTGACGGGCTCTCGGCATCCGTCACCAGGTGTGCAGAGCGCACACTGGGAAGGCAGGGGAGGTGAGCACATGGGAATTCTGGTCCCTGAAAAAAAGCATTCCAGAGGGCTCCAGGCTTTTCATATTTTAAATTCTCAAGTTTGCTGATTGGTGTAGCCTTCAAAGACAGCTTCGTAAATAAACTCATTTACCTACCACAGTAAAAAAAGTGTTAGGAGAAACAGCAAAATGTGTGACATTCATGCAGACGCCCTTTCCTGCGCTGTCTCTGCAGGGCGTCTGTAGTGCTGCCTCCCTTCCTGTCCCTGTCTGTCCTCCTCTCCCACCCTCATGGCCTGGGGTCTGTCGTGGGCCCGCTGGACCTCAGGAGACAGCTTAGCTTAGTGGATATAAGACCAAGCTGCTTTTATGGTACCCTTTGGTTAACTCCATGCCGAGGTGTTAAAGGCCCCTCGTGATGACGGCCTGAGTGGACACGGGGCCCGTGCCCGCTGCGCGGTGCTCTCGTGTGTGTGCGCGGATGGAGGCAAGCCCCACAGAGGCGCTGCTCTTGGGCTTGGCTTCTTCCTTCCCAGGGAGCGCATCTCCACGCCTCCGTGCTGTGCGAGGTCTGAAGGACACCTGGGGCGGGCTCTGGGCCTGGCTTTCATCCTGTTCTGTTACTCCCTCAGAATTCCTGCCCTCTGTTCACCTCTGCTCCTGTTAACCCAGTACCTTGGGACAAGTGCTTGATGTGAAATGTATAAAGAGAATTTGACCTGGCTATCTTTTCATTTGTTTTCTCTTTGGCTTTGACAAGTGAGGGTCTGTGAGTATTCATGTCTAAGAACAGGAGGGAGACCTGTTGGGGCACTGGCTGCAGCCCTGCACCCAAACACTTAGTTTCATCTTGTCTTGAGAACCCCAAGTGTCTGTGTACACCTGTTTGCAGAAAGTCCGAACTTGCCAACCTGTGGCCTTTCCTGTGGGTGAGGGCAGAGAAGTTGTTAGGGTTCCCATTTGGGAACAAGAGAACTAAGGCCCCCAGAAGGTGGCCTTCAGCCCAGAGCCTCTCCTGCCACAGGTGTGGTGGGGTCAGGTGGGGTCGGGCTGTGCAGCTCCGCACTTGTCAGCGGGGGCGTTTCCTGGCTAAAGAACAGCCAGAGATGTTCCAGATTGCTGGTGCTGTGCGTGCAGCATGAGCATTTTCCTTCTGAAAACAGGGATGAAGATTCCCAGGCTCCCACCCCTGTTCAGCCCCTGTGTGATGTGCCCTTCTAACTGGGCACTGCTTCCCAGCTCCCATCTTTCCAGGGAAGTGTTGGGAATGGACCCCAGGAGGAGCTGAAGGGTGGGGTGGGTATGGGTGAGTGTGAGCTGCCCCAGGGGGAAGGGACCTGCAGGCAGCAGGCAGCTTGATGGGAAGACCCAGGGCCTGTGGCCCTAGAGTCACTGCTGGAAAGCATCAGAGCCCTTCTGGAGTCCGGCCTGCTGTCCCTTGTGGTCCTCTGGAGTCCTCTCTGCCCAGGTCACCGTAGGCACATGGGTGGGTGTGCGAGGCGCTGTGGCCGGTTCTCAGAGTCAGGGGCCGTCTCCTGTGTCTGCCCCGCTCCTCCCTCCATCCGGGCATGTAGTGCACGTGCCCTTGGCTTTGCTAAGCTCTGGAATGCTCCTGCGGCTCCAGGCCCGAGGACAGCCGTGGTTCTCAGAGTCAGGGGCCGTCTCCTGTGTCTGCCCCACTCCTCCCTCCATCCGGGCATGTCGTGCACGTGCTCTTGGCTTTGCTAAGCTCTGGAATGCTCCTGCGGCTCCAGGCCTGAGGACAGCCGTGGTTCTCAGTGCCCTGCCTCCCCCATGTGCCCCGTGGGTTGTGGCTGAGCGTCTGTGCCCTTTACGTCAGCCAGGCGTCCACGGCCTGCTCAGGGGCCTGCCGGAGTCCTGTTCTGCCCCAGCTCTGGGTCACGGGCATTTAAGGGACGGAAGGAGTGCTTGTGGTGTTTTGGTCAGCTGGAGAGGTCGGGGCTGGGCGGGCCGATCCAGGGCTGGACCCCTCCCTGGCTCCTTTTATATAGACGTGGCTGTAGGTAGATTTCTTTGGACAAGAAGAAGGGTCTGACTGGTGAGAGCTGCAGCTTCCACTCCAGGGCTATGGGACACGTGGGGTGGGGGGCTTCTTTCAGTCTTGGCGACGCACGTTGCAGGGACGAGGGTGCTTCTAGCTGGTCTGAGAACCAAGTTAACACGAGACAGATTAACAGGAGGAAAAAGTCAAAGTTTAATAATTACATGCACATTGAGGCCCAGTGATAAATTTGAGACATAAAGCAAAGGGCAAGAAAGGCAGTTTTTATGCTTTTTAGACAAATACAAATCTGTGAGGAACTGACCAATTGACAGGACAAAGAGAATTTATCTTTGGGAGCTTCAGTTAGTAAAGAATTCTAAATAGGATTTGGAGCAGAGTGTAAGTTAGTGACTGTAACAAGGTTTGTTTATACAGCCGTCTTAGCCCTGAGTTCCCATGTCTGGTTGCAAGGGTGTCCCCTTACCTCTGCTGCAGGAGAGCACCTTCCACATGGGCGGTGATTTGTTTATTTATTTATTGTCCCACCTGAATGCCCATGGTGTGTCTCTATTAAAACACTGCAGGCCAGCCCTCTTAGGTTCCAGTTGGGAAAACCGAGGCCAGGAACAGTTAAGTGATATGTCCGAAGACAAAGAGGAAATAAGTAGCAGGTCCTGAACCAGAATCCATAGACTCTGTTTTCTGTCTCCTCTCTGCCCACTTCCAGGTCTCTTCTTTTTCAAGAAGACCCTCTTTGCATCAATGCTTTTCCTTGCTCCCCTCTTCCAGCCTATCATTCAGCCTCAAAAGCCCTTTTCATAACTGATCATCATTGAGGGAGCTGTTTATGCTGTGATTTAAAAAACTGCTTAGTTTCAAAACAAAATGAATAAAACAGCAACAGACTCATCGACAGTGACAAGTGACTGATGGTTACTGTGGGGGGGGGAGCTGCGGGGGGTGGATGGGAAGGGTGAGGAGAGTAAAGGGCACAAGAATTCCCAATCATAGTATAAGCTGGTCACGGGGATGGTAGTACAGCGTGGAGAATATACCCAGTGGTTCTGTAATATCTTTCTAAGTTGACAGTAACCGCACTAGTTGAGGGGAGGATTTGATAATATGGGCAACTGTTGAACCACTGTGTTGTATACTTGAAACCAATGTAAGACTGTATATCAATGACAGTTCAATTAAAAAAACATTATTTACATATGCCTGTAATGTTTATTTTATGCTTTTAAAATAAATAAATTAATGTTATGACCAAAAAAACCTTAATTTTAGTCGAGAAATTACAAGTAAGAAATCACGCTGCAAGGATCTGTACCTTTTACAGGTCCTGGATCTACCAGATTCCCTTCAGAAAACCCAAGTTCACCCACATCTCTCCCTCTTCTCCCCTAAAACCAGCCTTGACATTCAGATTAAAAAAAAATATTCATTCTTAACTTTGCTTTTCAGTTTTAATTATTAGCAAACATGACAAGATTTTGTGTGTATGTCTGTGTGTGTGTGTGTAGACTAACTAGAAAATTTTAGATGTGAAAAAGTAGACAGATTGGGCTAATGGCCCCCACATGCCCAACATTAAGCTTTGGTGATTAGCACTCGTTTTGATCATAAATATTTCAGAATGCTTTCAAAGGGGGAATCTTCTTTCTTGTACCTGCAATACCTTCATCATACCAAAAACTCTGTCATGTATGAATATCAAATATAAGTCAGTGTTCACATTTGCATGTGTGTATATTTTTAACCACAAATGGGACTGTGTCAGCTGAAGGGTTGTGTGGACTGGTCGCCTCGCTGCTTTGTGCCATGGTGTCTCTGAACATGAAGCTCAGGGAGCCAGTATTTGGCCCACAGGCACCATAGGCCTGAAGTGTTGGTGGCCGTGGGAGTGGCTGCTGGTGTGAATATTTAATCCTGGCAGGATGCCCAAAATAATAACAACGAATTGGCCCTTCTGTGTCACTGAGGCACTCTTTCTGCCTGCCCTCTCTTCTTATTCCTCAAGAACTGTGCTGTCTCTGCGGGTAGGAGGCTCTTGAGCACTGAAAATGTCCCAGTGGAGATGTGCTGTGTCAAATATAGTAGATTTTAAAGGCTTAGCATTAAAAAAAAGTAAAATAGCTCATTCATATTGTTTTATATTGACTACATCTTGAAATGATAATTTAGATATATTAGGTTAAATAAAAGATTTCCATCTCTTTTTGCTAATTGCAATAAAATTCACGTAACATAAAAATTTTAACCATTTTGAAGGGTATATTCACAATGTTGTGCAATCGCCACCACCAATGTATCTAATTCTAGAACATTTTCATCACCCCAGAAGAAATGTGGACCTGTTAAGCAATCATTCCCCATTTCCCCCTCTGCTTATCCCCTGGCAACTGCTAATTTACTTTCTGTCTTTATAGATTTGCCCTTCCTAGGCTGCTTATAGTTTTTCATTTTAGGTTCTTATCTCTGAGGAATTACAGCGAAGTTATGCAGGCACCTAATTGCCAGTGGGGTTGAGAAGGTTAGATAGTTGGAGGGTCCTCTTTAAGTGAATACTGTTCAAGGGTACTGCTGGCGCCCCCCACCCCGTGTAGTCAGAAATCCACATACAACTTCTGACTCCCCAAAACCTTAACTGCTGATAGCCTACCACTGATATTATGGCAGTAAATGATAATATAGACAAGTATATGCATTCATGACATCCTTTTTCTTATTTTTTCACTATTTCTAGGCTATACAGTTTGCAATTTTTTTCAAATTGTTGCAAGTCTCCAGAAATTTTTCCAATACATTTATTGAAAAAAATCTGCATGTAGGTGGACCCACACCGTTCAAACTGGTGTTCTTCAAGGGCCTGCTAATAGCAGTGAAGTTTGCCTTCTTTTCCATATGTGAGCCGCATCGTGCTTCCAGTGAGCTGTTCAAAAGTCAGTATTTTTAAAATATAGTTATTTACATCTTACTGAGCTTTCAGAACATTGTAATGTATTGTATATTCACTGCTTTGAAAATTCACGATGAAATGTTGAGCTTATTTGTCTAGTAATCTAATGTAGAAATAGCCTAACCAAATATACTTGCTTCCTAGAATAGAAAGGTTGTAATACATTTGTACATGGGTGAGTCATCGTTAGGCCCTCTCAGTTTGGTTTCCGGTTAAATTCTGGTGGCACGTACTGCCTCTTATCTACTGCTGACCCAAGGGACAGTCCACACACACCAGGAAGTACAATTCCCCACAAAGTCATGTGCCAAAACGTGGAAAATTCCTGGATTGTTTGGAGTAGGACATATGATTCATTTTCAGATATTTTTTGTTTAATGTAGGTGTTTTTTGCCTTTATACTGAACCCAAAAAGAAGCTAGGAGCATTTTCATAGCTTTCCTGAAAATTCTTCAACAGAATTTTCAGTAAATATAAAACTGCATATGAAAGATCTTTACTGAATTTTATGATCCTTTTGTATTAAGTGGAGACTGTTTTTTCTTTTTACAGCTATATATTTTTAATGGTGCCTGAACAATTGCATGTACATATATATATTTTTTTTTTTGGGGGGGATCATCATTAATCTACAATTACATGAGCAACATTATGTTTACTAGACTCCCCCCATTATCAAGTCCCCACCACATACCCCATTACAGTCACTGTCCATCAGCGTAATAAGATGCTATAGAATCACTACTTGTCTTCTCTCTGTTGTACATCCCTCCCTGTGCCCCCCACACCTACAGTATGTCTCCTAATCGTACTGCCCCTTTTTTCTCCCTTATCCCTCCCTTCCCACCCATCCTCCCCAGTCCCTTTCCTTTTGGTAACTGTTAGTCCATTCTTGGGATCTGTGAATCTGCTGCTGTTTTGTTCCTTCAGTTTTTCTCTTTGTTCTTATACTCCACAGATGAGTGAGATCATTTGATACTTGTCTTTTTCCACCTAGCTTATTTCACTGAGCATAATACCCTCTAGCTCCATCCATGTTGTTGCAAATGGTAGATTTTTTTTCTTATGGTTGAATAATATTCCATTGTGTATATGTACCACATCTTCTTAATCCATTCATCTACTGATGGACACTTAGGTTGCTTCCATATCTTGGCTATTGTAAATAGTGCTGCAATAAACACAGGGGTGCATATGTCTTTTTCAAACTGGGCTGCTGCATTCTTAGGGTAAATTCCTAGGAGTGGGATTCCTGGGTCAAATGGTATTTCTATTTTGAGTTTTTTGAGGAACCTCCATACTGCTTTCCACAATGGTTGAACTAATTTGCATTCCCACCAGAAGTGTAGGAGGGTTCCCTTTTCTAAGTGGAGTCTGTTTTTCCATGCAAATCAGTAGGCTGGGGGAAGATAACTAAAACATATTTTCTTTGGAAGAATAATGTCCTATGGGAGACAGAAATATCTTCAGGCATTTCAGATCGCAGCAATTCCAAAACCCTCAGTTAGTTGCAAACCCTAATACGGATTTTTTTTGGGTGTAGCTAAGGGGAATGAGTCAAGAAGGGGCAAGTCAGATTGTCGTAATTTTTATAGAAATGACTTACCCAGGAAACAGCAGCTTTCAAGGTGATCAGTGTGTGGCCATTTAAGTGTTCCTTGTCTTCCGTATCATTTCAGCACTGATGTTTAGAGGAAAGGTGGTTTGATACCGAGGTGAGGTGGACTTTTAAGTGTACAGTTCAGTAGTGTTAAATATTCTCACACTGTTATCCACAGATCTCTTGAACTTTGCATCTTGCAACACTGAGACTCTGTGCCCCCTAAACACTAATGCCCCTTGTCCTCCCCTAGCCCATGGCAGCCACCTTTCTACTTCCTGTCCATGATTTTTGACTGCTTTTGGTGCAGCATGTGAGTGGAATGGTGTAGTGTTGGTCCTTCTGTGACTGGCGGTTTCACTTAGCTTTATGTCCTCAAGGTCCCTCCACGGTGTAGCAGTAACATTCCAGCCCTGGGGTTGTGCGGCCAGGGTGAGGCGTGCCCCCTCCCGGAGCTGCTGGAGGCTAGGGGAGGACTCCCCCTTCCTTTTTTCCAGCCCACCTCCTGCCTCTTTCAGGGTCAGATTGCAGGTATGTTTCATTTGTGTTTTTCCTCCTTGCAGGCGGCTTTAGTGCATAATATCACCACAGGCGAGAGGCTCCTCAGAACGCTGCAAGGTGAGTTCCACTCCCTCCTCTGTGCCTCTCGGGAAGGGCCGCCCTCCCTAGGGTCTCTCCCCTAATCTAGTGAAGGCGGCAGCCCGAGCCACTGCGTAATCGTTAGTGTATTCTTTTTGCCTGGCTGTACTCCTTGAAGAGCATTTCCTTTTAAAAATGTTAGTGAGTACCCTGCAGGCTGGTACGTACAGAAGATTCAGACTCATTTTTTGCTACATTAAGAAATATATGTACACACACAGTTAACTTTGAACAACATGGTTTTGAAAGTGCACGGGTCCACTTTTGTGTGGAGTTTTTTCAATTAAAAGATTAGAAAATTGGAGATTTGTTGGAAAAAACTTCTCTCTAGCTTTATTGTTCGAGTACAATATATAATACATAATAACAAACAAAATATGTGTTAATTGACTTCATGTTAATAATAAGGCTTCTGGTCAACAGAAATCTATTAGTAGTTAAATTTTGGGGGATTTTATGTGGATTTTTGACCATGTGGGGGGTCAGAATCCTAACCCCCATATCATTTAAGGGTCAACTATGTATGTGATTTTTTTTTATTGTGTATATATACATATATATATGGTAGATACAGGATCTCTTAATTTGGCTACCAGGAATTCAGATGTTCTTCATGAAACTTACAACATTTTAATTCCATCTCTCTGCTACTCTAGTTTGGTGGTCAGGGATTGATTTTCTTTGGGCCCTACTGAAGCCTTTCATTCAGCGGCAGCAGGTCCGCGGTGGCCTTCAGCCTGCTGGAAAGAGCATGGGGTCCTGTGACCCTGACCTGACCCGACTCTCACTTTGGCCACTAGTCAGGAAACTCTCCTAAGTCCCTGAGTCTGCCTCTGCCTCTGCCTCTAAGACCAGGAGGCCACTAGCGCCTCACTATCCAGTGGTGGCCACAAGCTCCCTGTGGCCAGTGAACACTTGATGTAGCTAATGGGACAGAAGAACTGGATTTTTACTTTTTTTAATTTCAGTAATTTAGAACTGCTACTCAACTCAGCTATTGGGAAACTTAAATATCTTTGGGACAACTTGGATACATCAGTTTACTTTTTAACTGTAAATTTTAAGAAATCTAAATTCAGGTCAAGAATTCCCAATGCAAATTTAATATCTGAATAGAGATGTGCTATAACTGCACACATCGGATTTCAAAGATTTAGCGTGAAGAAAAGAAAAAATTATCTTATTCATAGTTTTTCATATTCATTATGTGTTGGCATGATATTGTGTTTCTCTTGTGTTAAATAAAGTGTATTACTGAAATTCCACCTGGTTTTACTTACTTCTTAGAAAAGTGATTGCTAGGCAATTTTACATTACCTATGTGGCTTGCATTCTAGTTCTGTTGGGCAGTGATGGTCCAGAATTCTCATCCCAGATCAGGTACTAAAAATGCTACTAGGGGAGGTGTACAGGGTCACACAAAGGCAAGTGGGTTACTGGATTCCAGGGGCTTCTCAGAGCTTGTCATCTGCTGCAGGTCCTGGCTGGCCTTCAGGAAGGGTACACAGCTGCAGCCTTTTCTTCAAGTATTTTTTAAGCTGCTTTAATCAGGCATAATTCACATACTGTGAACTACAGATATTTAAAGTGTACAATCTGAAGAATTTTGACATATGTGTATCCTTCAGGGAACCACCACTCAAATCGATGTAGTGAATATAGGCACCACTGCCAGAAGCTTCTCGGTGCCCCCTGGTCGTCCTTCCCAAGCAGCCTCTGATCTGCCTTCTGGTTGTGTAGCTCAGTTTGCATTTTTTACAGCTTTTTGTGCATGGAATCAGACGGTCTGTGCCCTTGTTCGGTGGCCATCCACTTTTTGAGATCCATCCATGTTGTTGATGTCAGAAGATCTCCCCTTAGTGCTGAGTACTTCTCCATTGCCCCATACTTGGTTTGAGTATGGAATGTTTTTTTAAGCTAGGTTCATTGAAGTGTAATTTACAGTCAGTAAAGCTTACCCTCTGGGGCATGCACGTCTATGGTGTGGACGAATGCAGGTCCCCTAGACCACCACAGCCCAGATGCAGCCCTGCCCTCTCTCCAGGAGGTGTCCCAGCCGCTGTCCCCACTCGGCCTCAGGCATCCAGCGCCTTCTCCATCCTGCAGTTTGTCTTCTCCAGCTTGTCAGTACCTGCCTTTGATGTGGATCCTTGTTGCTGTGTATCCACAGTTCCTGACCCCTTCATTTTATTTAATTTTATTTCCCCCCAGAGAGCCTGTAGATCTAGCATTATGAGGCAAGTGCCGGAGCCACAGGGCTGTGTTCTGGGCCTGGTTGCTGCCATCTGCCCACCCTGCTGGTGTTATCCCTCTGTCACCCCAGCCTGGCCTGTTGTCAGCTGCTGCTTTTTCTGCAGAACTGTTAGGAGACAAATCATCAGGGCCGCAGGGCCAGGGCTGATGGTTTCCTCAAAGAAAGCTGCTGTCTCCCAGATAGAGGGGTCAGATGACTAATGAACAGGGGGCCTCAGGATAGCTTGGCTGGGAGCAGATGACCAGACAAGGATACTGGTGGGCAGCCTGGTAGCCAAGACAAGGGAGGTTTGGCAGGAGTGGCTGCTCATGACTAGACATTGGGATCAGCATGTCACTGACCAAAGGATGAGTCTGCCGGGGTGGGGGCACCAGGTGTGCGTGACCTGGGGGACTGCTCAGGGTCTGTGGTGTCTAAGAAAGAAACTGGTGAATAGAGGGTTTTAATGCATTTTAATGGTTGGAGGTAAAAAGATTTGAGGGAGATGTTTGGGAAAGAATGAAGGAGCAGGTTCTGGTGGAGTTGCTGATCCTCCATGCTGGGCTGCCGTGGTCCTGGGGAGGGGCCACGATCTCGGGCCTTTCGCAGTGCCCCCCCCCCCCCATTCTCTCATGTGCTCCTGGCCACTGTGCTCTGATGCATGGGTTTGACATGTCTGCTCTTGTCATGATGGCCATACCTGTGACCTGTGCTCCTCGTCTTGGCTTAGACCAGTTCAAGGCCCTGCAGAAGAGCTACGGAAAGCTGCAGCAGGATGTCCTCCAGTTCCAGAAGAACCAGACCAACCTGGAGAGGAAGTTCTCCTATGACCTGTAAGTGTGGCTCAGCGTCCGGGGCACACACGTGCTGGCTGATGACAGGACCCAGCATGATCTCCACTGGCCCTCCCTGGGCAGAGCACAGGGCACCGCAGGGAAAGGGCAGCCCCTCCTAGGAGGCAGGCCTTTAGGAAAGTGCATTACATTTTTCTGAGTGTCAGCAGCGCTTTGGAGAGCTGTGGGAAAGGATTAGCGGGTAAGCTCATGATACAAAGTAAAAAGGGCAGCTCTCCTGAGTAGGAAATGACTTACTCAACATACTTTACGGTTTTGAGTTTTTTTTTTTTCTGAGTTTTAAAAGTGCAGGTGTACTAATTAAGTCAGTTGTCTAAAGCCTTATTTAAAGATGTGCTCCAGAAGTGCTCAGATGTCACCAAAATCCAGCTCCTAGACTGAAAGGCAGTTGGCAGAATATCAGCCTGATTCGTCACTGGGTGTCAGCATTGTGGCCATTTTGTTTTCTTGAGACTGTTAAGTGTCTTTCCTAATTTCTGCAGTGGGAATGGAGTGCTTTTATTTTTTCAGCTTTCTTGAGGTATAATTGACAAATAATCGTTACATATATTTCAGGAGAAGAACGTGTTCTGATATACGTATGCATTGTGAATTGATGCCCCCGGCCAAGCTAGTTAACCCCCCTACAGTCTCACAGTTACCTCTCCTGTGTGTGTAACACAATCCACTCTCTTAGCACATTCCAAGCATACAGCACTGTTAGTATATAGTCACATGCTGCCCATTAGATCACCAGCTTATAGTCATTCACACTGTTTTAAGCTGATAACTTTATTTGTATATAAATGTATCCTTTTACTTCTCAGAGTACTTCTATCATCAAAACAAAACAGCAAACTTTAAAAAAAGTTAGCCAAACCCATTTAGTAAGAGTGTGAAAACCAGTTCAGAGGGTAGAGAAGGAAGCTGTAGTCGGTGTCCCTCCCTCCTCTCCCCCTCCTTTTTTTCCCCTCACAAAGACAGCACAACTCCAAAAAGGAAGTTTAGGACTCAGACACAGGCGGCCCCCCTGTGACCGCAGCCCCCTTTTCCCTTTGACTGGCTTCTGTCTAGTCTGTGCCCAAGTTCATAACGAATTTTGTACATAATTTTAGTCATCATTAAATATTTTAAATTACTTTTTCACTTACCTCCATTATGTGTATGTAAAAACCTGTATTTCTCCAAAATGTTTTGTTGTTAAAGACGGCTGGTTAATATGCCCAGATGTGGAGGCACCAAATTCAGTTCACCATTTCTGTTTGTTGGCTGTTTTGCATAGAAGTATTGGTTATTATAGCTAGCCCGACATCAATGCATATAATGAAAAAAAAATTTTTTTTGGATCATTTCCTTCTAAAAAACACCCCACTGTGGAGTTGGTGTGTCACTTGGTATAAATTGCCTTCTTAAAGGAGTTTAACCATATGTACAATGTGGGAGAATAGCTTTCTCACATCCGTTGCCCTCATAGGGGTTCTGATATCATTTCCAAAGACTGTACTCTGACCATAGTGTCTTCCTGATCACACTAATATCAGGTAGCTCCAACTACGTGACTGTGCAAAGGCTGTGCGCCAGCACTTAATGCAAAGGAAATATAATTAGTAAATATGCATGTGAACCTTATTCCCTGAGGCCACTGGTTTGCAGTGGGTGACAATTTTGCCTCCAGGAGACCTTTGGCAACAACCAGAGACATTTGTGGAGAAGGGTGCTCTCTCCTGTGGGTAGAGAGCAGGGTTGCTGCTAAGCATCCCCCATCCCACAGAGCAGCCCCCACAACAAACTTGTTTCTGCCCCAGACACCAAGAGTGCCAAGTTGAGAATGGAGCTAGGCTGATAATCAATGAAAAGCATTCAGACAAAAACGAAGTGCCTCAGTCTTATCATTCATTCTTGAAAGACACCTTAAGGCACTTATTTCCCTCCCATTGATCAGAATACAGCAAGCCATTAGTGGGCGCACTTGCCAAATGTTGTCCCAGAAGATTCTGGCTGAGCTGGAAATGAGCCAGGGCGGACAGGAGGCAGCTCTGCTCCCCTCGGAGGAGCCTGCAGGCAGGGTGAGGGATGCTCTGAGCTGGGCCGTGCTCTTTGGCTCTTGCACAGTGAATGGCTAGACTGCAGTCTTGGGCTGGCTGCATCTATTTCAGTAGCTGTGCCCAAAGCCTGGTGCCAGATACACGGTGCTTCCTGGGATGATGTCATGGGACGTTGAAAGCTGGAAAGAGTTCATTGAATTTGTCGCCGTTAACTTTCTGTGGATTATAGACCCTTTCTGAGAATCTGATGCAAGATGCGGGCATCTTGTTAGCAAATTTATAAATGGTATATACACAAAATTGTACATTTAATGTGTGGGACCCCTGATGCATAACTGCCTGCCCTCCATTAAAACACCCTCCCTGGTCTAGTCATTTTATAGAGGCAGAGGCAAGAGTGAAAAAGCTTGAAAGACAGGCAGGGTTTCTGGCTGCACAAGTTAGTGTTTTTTCTTCAATGAGAGTCAACAAACATGCCCACTTCTTACTCCTACATCTGTGGCGGACATCACTAAGTGGTCACTGCGGCTGATCCAAACACAGCTTTGTAGTCTCTCCCCAAAGCACTTAGAGTCAGTGTATCATCTGCTTGCCATCTCATCTGCATGCCATGAGGAGGTAGAGTTTGCAAATGCTGTTACTGGAATGTCATCAGTAATACTCTGACGATCAGCGCCCTGGGTGATCAGTCACCCACCTCGATAGATTTCCTGCATTGAGCACATTCTGTCCATAGCACTCTGACCATCAATTGCACCAGTTAGTGTAATCACTGGGGCCAAGTCCTGTATGTCTCTACATTTTAGCTCTATTTAATGCCTGAACATTTACCTGGTACATGTAAGAAAGAACACTGAGCCCACATGATCTGTGTCTTGGAATTTGAGCTTTATTTTGAGGTTGTTTCCTTATTGCTGTCAAGCTGGAATGTGGGAGGCTTACCTTCATCTGCAGGACCAAGAGACAGAGGATCTTTGTACTTGATTTTGGCAGGGCTGAGAGCAGGTGAAAACAGCATTTCCCTTTCGCAGGTTTAAAGGTTCAGAATGGCCGTGCACCTGCCCATTTGCTAATCCTGAGGCTCTGAGAACAATGAATTGGACATGTTTAGTTGTGTCCGGATATAGATGTCTTTTTGTTTGTTGTGTTTAAGCTGTTGGGCACTAATCTAGCACAATGACTTAGATGTGTGTGGGAATTTTATTTAAGTGAACTTTTCACCAAGTGTTCTCTTGATCTGTAAGCTGTCCAAAAACAGAATATCTTTTGTTATTTCTACCACACCTGATACCCTTCTGTGTGCGTGGTTCGTTGAGACCCACCAAGTCCTTTGAACCAAAGGGTATATATATTACAAGGGCTACAGGTTGAGTGCACTGAGATTTGGTCATGAAATGCCTGCAACTCAGAAGAGGGTTAGAGAGAACCCTGCATAGTCAGGGGACCTCAAGTCTCACTTCTGATTTCAGCCTTATCACTTTTTCTCTGTGGCCCTGGTCAGAGTCGGTCGATTACCATCTTGCTTCCTACTTTGTACAAGTGGGGAGTTCTCTCAGTTGCTTCACAGCTCTGACACTTGAGATGCTCTTAAAATAAATTGCAGGCAGAAAGCTGAAGCAATGCCTCAAAATATCTTAGCTAAATGTGAGCTCAGGCTGAATTAGATTGTATGTCCCAACAATTCTGACACAAGATGGGTGTACTGCAATTCAATCCTTTTTCTTTTTTAAGAATAAATTTAAAATTTTTGACCAGACTAAGGTTTACAGAATTACCACAGAGATAGTACAGAGAGTTGTGTGTTCCCCACAACCCATTTCCCTGTTGGTAACTCTTCATATTAGTATGGCACACTTCTCACAGTTAATCAACCAATATGGATACATTACTGTTAACTGAAACTCAGACTCTATTCCTGTTTCCTCTGTTTATACCCAGTGTCTGTTTTCTGTTCCAAGACACCACCTCGCATTTATTCATCATGTGTTCTTAGGCTTCTCTTGGCTGAAACAGTTTCTCAGACTTGATTTATTTTCTGTGATCTTGATAGTTTTAATTTGTACTAGTCAGGTAGTTTACAGAATGTCCTTCAATTGAGATTTATCTTCTGAAGGTTTTCTTATGGCTAAACTGAGACAGCACATTTTTGGGAGGAAGGCCACAGAGGGAGTGGGCCAGTCTCATCACTGCAAACCAAGGGCACTTACGCTCCGCAGGACTCGCCCCGGCTGACGCTGACCTTGATGGGCTGGCTGAGGTCACGTGGGTCAGGCTCCTGCGGGGTAAAGACACTCTGTTACTTCTCCCTCTCTACTAGAGCCTTTCGAAGAGAGTCACTGTGCATAGCCTACACTTACAGATGGGGGAGTTACACCCCATTTCCCTAAGGGCAGAGTATCTCTATGAACTGTTTGGAATTTTTCCTCCCAGATTTGGCTCTTCTTGTCTATCTGATTATTTATTTATATCCATATGGCCTCAGGGATATTTTTCTTATACTTTGATTATAATCCAATACTATTTTATTGACGTTTTTGCTCAAATTGTCCAGCTTTGGCCATGAGAACTCATGCAGTTGATACCATTATCCAGTTGCCATAATCTCAGCATTCTGGGTTTACCCTTTTTCTTCTTTGAGCACTTTCTTTTTTTTTTCTTAATTTTTTACTAAGGTATTATTGATACACACTCTTATGAAGGTTTCACATGAAAAAACAATGTGGTCATTACATTTACCCATATTATCAAGTCCCCACCCATACCCCAATGCAGTCACTGTCCGTCAGTGTAGTAAGATGCCACAGAGTCACTGTTTGCCTTCTCTGTGCTACACTGTTTTCCTCGTGATCCCACACACCATGTGTGCTAAACATAACACCCTACAATCCCCTTCTCCCACCCTCCCCACCCACTATCCAACACCCCTCCCCTTTGGTAACCACTAGTTCCTTCTTGGAGTCTCTGAGTCTGCTGCTATTTTGTTCCTTCAGTTTTGCTTCGTTGTTATACACCACAAATGAGGGAAATCATTTGGCACTTCTCTTTCTCTGCCTGGCTTATTTCACTGAGCATAATACCCTCTAGTTCCATCCATGTTGTTGCAAATGGTAGGATTTGTTTCTTTCTTATGGCTGAATAGTATTCCATTGTGTATATATACCACATCTTCTTTATCCATTCATCTACTGATGGACACTTAGGTTGCTTCCGTTTTTTTGGCTATTATAAATAGTGCTGTGATAAACATAGGGGTGCATATGTCTTTTTGAATCTGAGAAGTTGTATTCTTTGGGTAAATTCCAAGGAGTGGGATACCCGGGTCAAACGGTATTTCTATTTTTAGTTTTTTGAGGAACCTCCATATTGCTTTCCACAAGGTTGAACTAGCTTACATTCCCATCAGCAGTGTAGGAGGGTTCCCCTTTCTCCACATCCTTGCCAGCATTTGTTGTCCTTAGTCTTTTGGATGCTGGCCATCCTAACTGGTGTGAGGTGATATCGCATTGTGGTTTTAATTTGCATTTCCCTGATGATTAGTGATGTGGAGCATCTTTTCATGTGTCTGTTGGCCATCTGAATTTCTTCTTTGGAGAACTGTCTCTTCATATCCTCTGCCCATTTTTTAATTGGGTTATTTGCTTTTTGGGTGTTGAGGCGTGTAAGTTCTTTATATATTTTGGATGTTAACCCCTTGTCAGATATGTCATTTACAAATATATTGTCCCATACTGTAGGATGCCTTTTTGTTCTGTTGATGGTGTCCTTTGCCGTACAGAAATTTTTTAGTTTGATGTAGTCCCATGAGTTCATTTTTGCTTTTGTTTCCCTTGCTTGAGGAGATGCGTTCAGGAAGAATTTGCTCATGCTTATATTCAGGAGATTTTGGCCTATATTGTCTTCTAAGAGTTTTATGGTTTCATGACTTACATTCAGGTCTTTGATCCATTTCAAGTTTCCTTTTGTGTATGGGGTTAAACAATAATCCAGTTTCATTCTCTTGCATGTAGCTGTCCAGTTTTGCCAACACTAGCTGTTGAAGAGGCTGTCATTTCCCATTGTATATCCATGGCTCCTCTATCATATATTAATTGACCATATATGGTTGGGTTTATATCAGGGCTCTCTAGTCTATTCCATTGGTCTATGGGTCTGTTCTTGTGCCAGTACCAAATTGTCTTGATTACTGTGGCTTTGTAGTAGAGCTTGAAGTTGGGGAGCATTATCCCCCCAGCTTTATTCTTCCTTCTCAGGATTGCTTTGGCTATTCGGGGTCTTTTTTGGTTCCATATGAATTTTAGAATGGTTTTCTCTAGTTTGTTGAAGCATGCTGTTGGTATTTTGATAAGAATTGCATTGAATCTGTAGATTGCTTTAGGCCAGATGGCCATTTTGACAATACTAATTCTTCCTATCCGTGAGCATGGAATGTGTTTCCATTTATTGGTGTCTTCTTTAATTTCTCTCATAAGTGTCTTGTAGTTTTCAGAGTATAGGTTTCACTTCCTTGGTTAGGTTTATTCCTAGGTATTTTATTCTTTTTGATACAACTGTGAATGGAATTGTTTTCCTGGTTTCTCTCTCTGCTAGTTCATTGTTAGTGTATAGGAATGCCACAGATTTCTGCATATTAATTTTGTATCCTGCAGTTTTGCTGAATTCTGATATTAGATCTAGTAGTTTTGGAGTGGATTCTTTAGGGTTTTTTATGTACAGTATCATGTCATCTGCAAACAGGGACAGTTTAACTTCTTCCTTGCTGTCAGGAGCCAGTCCGATCTGCCCGTCTGATGGCACAGTCCAGACACCCGGAAAGAAGGAACTGCAGTGTGGACTTCTGAAAGGAACATCCCCGCTATCTCTCATTATTATTATGGTGTTTGGAAATATTGTTATTTGTCACTTTCATCTAAATTGGAAAACCAAATTTTATGTACCCTGGGAGAAATGCCAGAGGCAAGACCCCTCTAATTCTTCCAGTTGGTAAAGATACCTCAAGACAACTGCTGGGCATAAAAGTCACAGGGTGTAAATCTGCAAAGAAGTAAGAAGAGCTGACCTTTTCAGAGAACATTGCTTCTCTCTCACTTACCAACTGTACATCTCCCTGTATGGCCCTGGAAGATGATTGGTTAGCCAGGGACGGGTAAGATTCTTCAAGGAAGGAACAACCTAAGGCAGAAACAGTCTCAGGGGGCCATCGGGTGAACAATAGGGGGTCAACAGAGGTGAGACTCAGAACCTCACCACCCCAGTTTTGAGAGAAATCCTCTGCGCCCATGGCTGTTTCGTTGCCCTTGTCTCGCTCGGATCAGTACCCAATCTATAGGCATGCATCTGACCGTCTACACTTGCTTTCCTACTGCACTAAACTCTACTTTCCATCTTTATTTTACATCAAGATTTAAACAGCTTTTTATTAGAAACTGTAATCTTTATTACTTTTACCTACTACTTTAACATTTTATTAAAGAATAATAGGAGGGGGATGCGGAGAAGATATTGGAAACAAGTATTGAGTTATTATAAATGGAGACTGACTGGGTTCCAGTTCCCCCTCCTCACCCCTACGTGGCCTCCAGATGGCATATTTGATGAATGTGGAAATAGGTGGGTTCAAGGAACAGGTGGTTCCCTCTGGCTAACCCACCAGAGAGCAGCTTGGAAAATCGTAAAAGTAATAAGAACAGGGCATTGCCTGATTTCAGATCAGAAAAATCTCCATTGTAAGTCTTACTGAAAATGGGTCTGAGGCACACATCATGAAATTTATTCCTGCCTGCCAAAAGTCATCATGTCCTTTTGGAGAGAGCCTCTTTCTCTCCTACTGGAGATGAAGAATGGGAATATAGCTATGAAAGAATGAGAACTGTACATAAAAACAATAGAATAGTAAACTTTAAATAGTCATCTGTAAAAAAACCAAGTAGACCGCTAAGACATGTCAAAATGATTTAATCTCATTTTCCAAACTCATGTAACCGTGCTATGCGTCAATGATTAATAACTGTACTTTATGTATTCAAAGAGTATATAAACAAGCTGCTACTTTTAATTAAAGGTCACGCTCAGCTTCTGCTGGTGTCTGTGTCCTCACTCACTCCGTCAGCCGCCGATGCTGTCCATCCTTCAGGGACTCCTGGACTCACTGGAGCTGAACTCCGGCAACTGGCCAATCTGAATGCCTTTTATTTCTTTGTGTTGTCTGATTGCTGTGGCTAGGACCTCCAGTACTATGTTTAGGTGGGGAGAGTGGGCATCCTTTTCCTGTTCCTGATCTTAAAGGAAAAGCTTTCAACTTCTTACTGTTAAGTATACTGTTGGCTGTGGGTTTGTCATATATGGCCTTTATGATGTTGAGGTACTTACCCTCTATACCCATTTTGTTGAGAGTTTTTATCATGAATGGATGTTGAATTTTGTCGAATGCTTTTTCAGCATCTGTGGAGATGATCATGTGGTTTTTGTCCTTCTTTTTGTTGATGTAGTGGATGATGTTGATGGATTTTCGAATGTTGTACCATCCTTGCATCCCTGGGATGAGTCCCACTTGATCATGATGGATAACCCTTTTGATGTATTTTTGAATTCGGTTTCCTAATATTTTGTTGAGTATTTTAGCATCGTTGTTCATCAGGAATATTGGTCTGTAATTTTCTTTTTTTGTGGTGTCTTTGCCCGGTTTTGGTATTAGAATGATGTTGGTCTTGTAGAATGAGTTTGGAAGTATTCCCTCTTCTACTGTTTGGAAAACTTTAAGGAGGATGGGTATTAGATCTTCACTAAATGCTCGATAAAATTCAGTGGAGAAGCCATCTGGTAAAGGGGTTTTGTTCTTAGGTACCAGTTTTTGATTACCAGTTTAATTTCGTTGCTGGTAATTGGTCTGTTGAGATTTTCTGTTTCTTTCTGGGTCAGCCTTGGAAGGTTGTATTTTTCTAGAAAGTTGTCCATTTCTTCTAGGTTATCCAGTTTGTTAGCCTATAATTTTTCATAGTATTCTCTAATAGTTCTTTGTATTTCTGTGGTGTCTGTAGTGATTTTTCCTTTCTCATTTCTGATTCTGTTTATGTGAGTAGATTTTTTTCTTGATAAGTCTGACTAGGGATTTATCTATTTTGTTTATTTCTCGAAGAACTAACTCTTGCTTTCACTGATTCTTTCTATCATTTTATTCTTCTCGATTTTATTTATTTCTGCTTTAATCTTTATTATGTCCCTCCTTCTACTGACTGGGCCTCATTTGTTCTTCTTTTTCTAGTTTACTTAATTGTGAGTTTAGACTGTTCATATGGGATTGTTCTTCTTTCCTGAGGTAGGCCTGTATTGCAATATATTTCCTCTTAGCACGGCCTTCGCTGTGTCCCACAGATTTTGCAGTGTTGAATTATTGTTGTCATTTGTCTCCATATATTGCTTGATCTCTGTTTTTATTTGGTCATTGATCCATTGGTTATTTAGGAGCATGTTGTGAAGCCTCCATGTCTTTATGAAATTTTTCATTTTATTTGAGTAATTTATTTCTAGTGTCATACCTTTGTGGTCTGAGAAACTGGTTGGTGCAATTTCAATCTGTTTGAATTTACCGAGGCTCTTTTTGTGGCCTAGTATATGATCTATTCTTGAAAATGTTCCATGTGCACTTGAGAAGAATGTGTATTCTGCTGCCTTTTGGTGTAGAGTTCTGTAGATGTCTGTTAGGTCCATCTGTTCTAATGTGTTGTTCAGTGCCTCTGTCTCCTTACTTATTTTCTGTCTTGTTGATCTGTCCTTCACAGTGAGTGGTGTGTTGAAGTCTCCTAGAATGAATGCGTTGTATTCTACTTCCCCTTTTAATTCTGTTATTATTTGTTTCACATACGTAGGTGCTCCTGTGTTGGGTGAATAGATATTTGTAATGGTTATATCTTCTTGTTGGATTGACCCTTTTATCATTATTTAATGTCCTTCTTTGTCTCTTGGGACTTTCTTTGCTTTGAAGTCTATTTGTCTGATACAAGTACTGCAACTCCTGCTTTTTTCTCCCCATTAGTTGCATGAAATGTCTTTTTCCATCCTTTCACTTTTAGTCTGTGTGTGTCTTTGGGTTTAAAGTGAGTCTCTTGTAGGCAGCATATAGATGGGTCTTGTGTTTTTATCCATTCAGTGACTCTATGTCTTTTGATAGGTGCATTCAGTCCATTTACATTTAGGGTGATATTCTATAGGTATGTACTTATTGCCATTGCAGGTTTTAGATTCATGGTTACCAAAGGTTCAAGGTTAACTTCCTTCCTATCTAAGAGTCTAACTTAACTCACTTAATATGCTATTACAAACACAATCTAAAGGTTCTTTTTTTTTTCTCCTCCTTTTTCTTCCTCCTCCATTCTTTATATATTAGGTATCATATTCTGTACTCTTTGTCTATCCCTTGATTGATTTTGGGGATAGTTAATTTTGCCTTTGCTTAGTAATTAGCTGTTCTTTCTTTACTGTGGTTTTATTACCTCTGGTGACAGCTATTGAACCACAGGAACACTTCCATCTATAGAAGTCCCTCCAAAATATGCTGTAGAGATTGGTTTGTGGGAGGTAAATTCTCTCAGCTTTTGCTTATCTGGGAATTGTTTAATCCCTCCTTCAAATTTAAATGATAATCTTGCCGGATAAAGTAATCTTGGTTGAAGGCCCTTCTGCTTCATTGCTTTAAATACATCATGCCACTCCCTTCTGGCCTGTAAGGTTTCTGTTGAGAAGTCTGATGATAGCCTGATGGGCTTGCCTTTGTATGTGATCTTATTTCTCTCTGGCTGCTTTTAATAGTCTGTCCTTATCCTTGATCTTTGCCATTTTAATGTATGTCTTGGTGTTGTCTTCCTTGGGTCTCTTGTGTTGGTAGATCTGTGCACCTCCATGGCCTGAGAGACTATCTCCTTCCCCAGATTGGGGAAGTTTTCAGCAGTTACCTCCTGAAAGACACTTTCTATCCCTTTTTCTCTCTCTTCTTCTTCTGGTACCCCTATAATGCGAATATTGTTCTGTTTGTATTGGTCACACAGTTCTCTCAATATTCTTTCATTCTTAGAGATCCTTTTTTCTCTCTGTGCCTCAGCTTCTCTGTATTCCTCTTCTCTAGTTTCTATTTCATTTATCATCTCCTCCACTGTATCCAATCTGCTTTTAATACCCTCCATTGTGCTCGTCAATGATTGGATCTCCGACTGGAGTTCATTCCCGAGTTCTTGAATATCTTTCCGTACCTCCATGAGCATGTTAATGATTTTTATTTTGAATTCCCTTTCAGGGAGAGTCATGAGGTCGATATTTAAATCTTTCTCAGGAGTTGCATTAATAATTTTACTCTGAACCAGGTTCTTTTGGTGTTTCATATTTGTATATGGCGCCCTCTAGTGCCCAAAATCTCTACTCTCTGGAGCTGCTCAGCCCCTGAAGCAATGTCGGGGGTCCCAGGGGAGTGGTATTGGTGCCTGAGTCAAGGAAAGAGCTGTTTCCTGCTTCCCGGCTGGTATGCCTGTCTCCACTGCATGAACCAGTGGGCTGAGCACACAGGTACAAGCCTCTGTGCTTTGTGTTTGTAGTTGCTGTAGACAGATCTTCCCTCTGGCTGGCCTAAACGCCAGGGTAGGGTTTGCTGGTTTGCGAGCCAGGTGGGGCTGACCAGGAGAAAGGTGCTTGGAGCTGTGTAGGCAGTCAGGGAGCTGGAGCACCTGAAGATCGTGAAAGCTCCCAACCTGCTGGGTAGAGTGCACCCAGAAATTTTGCCTACCTGTCCTTTCTCCTGAGTAGTAAGCTCTGTGCAATCCTTGTCCCTTTAGCAGCCCTCTTGCTAAGGGCTTCCTTGTTAGGAAGTCTCTTAGACTGCCCGCCTTTCTTTTGTCCCAGAGCAGCCGGATATGGATCCCTGCTTTCCACAAGTGGCTGGAATCTCAGTTTCTCCAGGAATTCTGCCTGTCTTAGCTTTCCAACCCCTTAGTTACGACAGTATCATGCAAGCACCATGAAATGTAGGTTTGTGCTCCCAGAGCAGATCTCCAGAGTTAGGTATTCAGCAGTCCCAGGTCTCCACCCCCTCCCTGCTCCATTTCTTTCCTCCTGCCTGTGAGCTGGGGCGGGGGAAGGGCTTGGGTCCCGCCGGGCCACAGCTTTAGTATGTTACCCTGTTCTGTGAGGTCTGCTCTTGTCTCCAGGTGTATGCAGTTTGTACAGTCCTCTTTCCTGTTGCTCTTTCAGGAGTAGTTTCATCAGTTATATTTTCGTATTATATGCGGTTTTAGGAGGAAGCCTCTGTCTCACCTCTCACACCACCATCTTTAATCTGTTTGAGCAGTTTCCTATATTCTGGCTTCAAAAGGTGCTCCAGGCTCATTGCATATACTGTGCCAGTCTAGAATCACCCAATCATTCCTCCATTTCTTGCTACTTATTTTTGGAGGGTGGTATTAGAAACCAAGATCTGCATGTTAGGTGTGCTTGTTCCTACTGGGGTGGCATTGCTTCTCAGCTCTCAGCTGACAGAGCAAAGACACCTATGTGTAACCTGCGTTGCACACAGACATTGACAAAAATTTATGTATCCATATTAAGCATGAGTTCATACCAATGTCTCCAATTCTAAGCCATTTAAATTAATGTAATAGTATATAATTGGAAATGTTCTCAACTTGAGACACTATTCACTTATTTTATCAATGTTTTGTAGCTCAAAACATATTTGAAACTGCTTGTGGCAAAGACTAGTTATTGCTTATCCAAATCCATTCTCTCCTTTTCCCCCAGCATAATTATTATATTTCTAATCCTTCCTTGTAGTTAAGTATAGCCAAGGGACTAAGTTCTGGCCAGTGGGGAAAGAAAACTGTAGGATGGGACTATAGGAAATCTTCTGAAAATGAGAACAGCCCACTGCACATCCCTTTCCTTGACCCTTCCTCTTCCTTCCTTCCTGCTTCCTGGGATTCACACAAGATGGCTGGGCCCCTAGCAGCCATCTTGGATCATGAGGGTAAAAACCAGTGCTAAGATATTGAAACAGAAAAAATCTGAAGTTTTGATGAACCGTAGTTGCCATACTGGCCCTGGACTGCGTACATCCAGACTTTCTTTTATGAGGAAAAAACAGACCACTATCATTTGGCCTTTCTGTTTCACCCAGCCAAACCTAGTGCTAACTGATCAACTTTCTGAAAGTGCCTTTAGATATTATTTCTTAATCAAACTAGGTCATCTTCATGAGTGCTTATGTATGACCCCAAAGAGAATTCTTTGGGAAGGTCATTTAGAATTGAGTCCTAAAGAATAAAAAGTAGAGAAGGGAGTTTAGGACTTGTTCTAGAAAAGAAAGAGAACTTGGGAGCTCAGAGAGAACTGGGCAAGGCAGATGGTTTCATATTGTCACAGAGGTGAGTGAGTGACAGTAATATCTTTGGAGTGGGTGTAAAAGTTATTATTTATGTGGGCCTTTTTGGGAAAATCTTTTTCTTCTCCTTCCCATGTTAGATCTTTGTCATAGTCATGCAGGTCTATAAATCCTTGTTCTTTTCGCTTCCAGTCTGTTTTCTCTCTGTTGTTTAGATTGGATAATATCTATTGTTCTATCTTCCAGTTCACTGATACTTTCCTCCATTCTGCTATTTAGTTTATTCCTTAAGTTTTTAAATTTGGTCAATACATTTTTCAATTCTGAAATTTCTTCTTGGTTTTTCTTTATGTCTTCTATTTCTTGGCTAAAATTTCCTATTTGCTGAGACTATTTTTTCATTTGTTTCAAGAATGTTTTAATGGGAACATTTTACTGGTGGCTGCTTTAAAATCTTTCTCCAACCATTTTAACTTACCTGTCATGTTGGTTTCTGTTGATGATCTCTTTTCACTCAGGTGACTCTTTTCATTCAGAGATCTTCTTGGTTCTTGATTTGAGTGATTTTTGGTTGAAACTGAGGTCAGTGTAAAAGCCCTGCCTCCTCACTGACATCCTCTGACACCACCCCATGGGGCGAGGGGCGGACTGCTGTCAGGTGGGGTGAAGTGCGGGCCTCCCCCTTGTTCTACAGCGACACCACTGTGTTGTTCTTCAGATATGAGTCCCCTAGCTGGTCTGCCTTCTCTCTGCCTTTCAGAGTCTTATGTCTGTTTTGTACGTAGTGTCTAGAGTTTTTTGTTGTGCTTAGTGGGAGGAATAGGGAAGAGTACATCTATTCCATCTTCCTGGAAATGGAAGTCCAGTTTGATTTTGATACTGCCCAGAGTTAGTACAAACCCCACAGGGGAAGGGGCACACAGTCCCACAAGGCTGCCCCCACTTCATATGAAAGCAACAAATTTGGGGGTCCCCAAGCCATCTGTACTTCTGCCTGGCTGGCTACAAATTCAGGGCTTCCTATCCCCCTTAGGTTTGCTAAGTCTCTGGGATGACTCACAGAACTCAGGAGAGAGCTATACTTAAAATCACAATTTTATTATAAAGGATACCACTCAGGAACAGCTAAATAGCAGAAATAGCAGAGACCCGTAAGGTACAGTTTTAAGGCAGGGGTGGAGGCAGACAGCGGCTCCTGTCCCAGCAGAGCTGGGTGGTCATCTTTCTAGTACATCAGTATGTTCGCCAGCCAGGAAGCTCACCAAGCCTCATCTCCAAAGTTTTTATCTGAGCTTTTATTACATAGGCATGATTGATGAAATCATTGCTTACTGACTGAACTCAGTCTCTGTGTGTCTCACTCCCTGGAGGATGGGGTGAGGCTGGAAGCTCCAGTCCTCTGATGAAGTGGTTGGATCCTCTGGCCAACAGCCCCCATCCTAAAGCTGTGTGGGCTCCTCCCACTGAGTCAGCGCATTAGCATGAACTCAGGTGTGGTCCACAGGGGCTCATTGTGAATAACAGAAGACACTCCTGTCAGGAAATTCCAAGAGTTTAAGGAGCTCTCTGCTAATAGCTGAGGACAAAGACCAAATATATGTTTTATTATACCACAGATTGTATTTTAAAAATTGTTTTTCTTACCAAGAAAGTACACCCGTTTACCATGTGACAAGTTACAATTTTCTTGTCATTTAATATCGGACACACCTGTGTTGGCTTGCTTGCCATGGCCTCTTGAGAAGCAGGACAAAGACCAGCTGTGTCCCGTCCTGAGTGGGCTTGCAGCGACAGCGGGGCGCGGTGCAAACACCCCTCTAAACACTCCTCCTGCCCTTCGGCTGTCTCCCACCCAAGGGGCCAGTGCGTCAGTCAGATGCAGGAGCTGAAGGAGCAGTGTGAGGAGCGGATAGAAGAAGTCACCAAGAAGGGGGACGACGCTGTGGCTTCCAGAGGTCTGAGCGAGAAGGACCCAAGCCAGCAGGTAATTCTGGGTCTTCTCTGCCAGAGACTTCCAGAAGGAGTGCCTCCCTCTCTTCACGCATCTCATCCCCTCATCTGCTGTGTGATTCGCCCCAACATCCGGCCCCCCGTGCGGGTTTGGTTCCCTGAGACCACATCCTGGCCCCAGGATGCTGGGGGTCTGCGTGCGCACGCCAGCCTCTGGGCCAGTCTCGGTGCTCGGGGCTTTACTGGGATTACTTCAGTTCAAGTTCATGGCCGCCCTGGAGGAGAGTTGCTGTTGGCCTGATCGGAGGGCTCTGAAGCTCATGTAGGTGCCTAAAACCTGTGGCCAAGGTCACAGCACCTCGTGTCAGGCTGCCTCCTATGTGAAACACAGCCCCACAAACTACTACACAAAGCCTGCTGTGGAATCTTTGTTATAAATAAAGCATCTTTATGGAGATAGAATTCATATCCCATACAATACACCATATAATATTTACAATTCATTGTTTTTTATTCATAAAGTTGTGTGACCATTATCACAATTTTCATTACCTGAAAGAAACCCACAACTATCAGCTAGTTCTCCACTTACCCTTAATCCCCAGAACCCTAGGTAACCAGTAATGTGCTTCCTGTCTCTATAGATTTGCCTTATCTGGACATTTCACACCAGTGGAATCATACAGTGTGTGCACAGCCTTTGTGTCCCGATCCTGTCACTTAGCTTAATGCTTCCAAGGCTCACCCATGTTGATGCATGTATGAATACTTCATTCCTTTTTATGGCCAAATAATATTCCAATGTGTGGACATACCATACTTAATCTATTCTTTTGTTGGAAGGCGCTTGGGTTATTTCCAGTTTTTGGCTGTTTATGAATAATGCTGCTGTGAACATTCACATACCCATTTTTGTGTGGGCACAAGTTTTCATTTCTCTTAGGTATATACCTAGGAGTGGAATTGCTGGGTCATATGGTAACTCTATAAGCATGCATGTCGAGAAACTTCCAGCTGTTTCAAAAAGTGATCACACTTTTACATTCCCATGAGCAGTTTATGAGGGTTCTAGTTTCTCCACATCCTTGCCAACACTTGTTATCTCTTTCATTATAGGCAGCCTAGTGGGTGTGGAGCAGTATCTCACTGTGGTTTTGATTTGCATTTCCCTAATGACTAACGATGTTGAGCATCTTTTCATGTGCTATTGGCCATTTGTGTATCTTCTTTGAAGAATTGTCTGTTTGGATCCTTTGCCCATTTTTTAATTGAGTTATTACTGAGTTATAAGAACTCTTAATATATTCATACATATATAAAGATATTAGATGAATGAGTTGCAAATACTTTTTCCTAGTCCGTGAGTTATTTTTTCACGTTCTTCATGGTGTTCCTCGAACCACAAGTTTTTAATTTTGATTATGTCCAGTGTATCTATTTTTTCTTTTGTTGCTTGTTCTTTTTGTGTCATGTTTTAAAATGCTTTTTCTAACCCAAAGTCATGAAGATTTACTCCTATATTTTCTTCTAAGAGTTTTATAGTTCTTAGCTCTTACATTGAATCCTATGATCCATTTTGAGTTAATTTAATTTTTGTATATGGTGTGAAGGTCCAACTTCATTCTTTTCCATGTGGAAATCCAGTTGTCTCAGCACCATTTGTTGAAAAGACTATTCTTTCCTTCACTGAATTGTCTTGGCACCCTTGTAAAAAGTCAGTTTACTGTAAATATGAGGGTTTATTTCCAGACTCATAATTATATTCCATTCTGTTTGTCCTTATATCAATACTGCACGGTCTTGATTACTGTAGCTTTGTAGTAAGCTTTGAAATCATAGTGTGAGTCCTCCCAGTTTGTTCTTTTTCAAGATTATTTTGGTTTGTGCCAGTTTACTTTCCATATGAATTTTAGGATCTGCTTGTCAATTATTCAACAAAGCCAGGTGGGATTTTGACAGAGATTACAATGAATCTGTAGATGAATTTGGGCGCACTGGCACCTTAACATTAAGTCTTCCATTCTATGAATGTGGGATGTCTTTCCATTTCTTTAAATCCTTCAAAAATCTCTTCCGACAATGTCTGTACTTTTCCAAGTCTTGCCCTTCTTTTGATCCATTTGTTATTTAAATGCTGTTATGCATGGAATTGTTTTCTTAATTTTATTTCTGAATTATTCCTTGCTAGTGTTTAGAAATACAATTCACTTTTTGATGTAGACCTAGTATATTGCAGCCTTGCTGAACTTGTTCATTAGTTGTAATAGTATTTTTTGTCATTCTTTTGGATTTTTTTATATACAGTATTATGTCATCTAAAAATAGAGGTAGTTTATGTTTTATTTTCCAATATGGATGCCTTTTACTTCTTCTTGCTGCCTTATTGCCCAGGCTAGAACCTCCAGCACAAGGTTAAATAGAAGTGGTGAGAGTGGATGTTCTTGTCCAATTGTCCTTGATCATAGAAACAAAGCATTCACACTCACACCAGTAAGTCTGGTGTCAGCTATGTATTTTTCATAGAAGGACTTTGTCAAGTTGAGGAAATTCCCTTCTATTTTAAATTTGTTGAGTGTTCTTATCAAGAAGAGCTGGATTTTGTCAAATTCTGTTTCTGCATCTATTGAGATGATCATATATCAATATTTTACCTTTATGCTATTGATCTGGTATCATTGATTTTGGGGTATTTATTTACATTCCTAAGAAAATCCCACTAAGTTATGGTATATAATGCTCTCATATGTTGCTAGATTTGATTTGCTAGTATGCTGTGGAGGATTTTGGTGTCTATATTCACAAGAGATATTGGTCTATAGTTTTACTTTGGTAATTGTTTGCTGGTCTTGGTATCAGGGTAGAATTGGGCTTATGGAATGAATTGGGGAGTGTTCCTTCCTCTTGTGTTTTGGAAAAGTTTGTGAAGATTTGGATTGATTTTTCCCGAAATGTTTAGTAGAATTTGCTAGTGAAGCCATCTGGCCTTCTTTGGAGAAGTTTTTTAGATTACTAATTCAGTCTCTTGTTACAGGTCTGCTCAGAATTTCTATTCCTTCCGAGTCAATTTTGGTAGTTCATGTCTTTCTGGGAACTTGTCTAATTTCGTCTAAGCCATCAGACTTGGCCCGTGGTTGTTCATGGTATTCCCTTACAACAGTTCTATTTGTTTAAGATCAGTAGCGTTGTCCCCTTTTATTTTTGATTTTAGTAATTTGAGTCTTCTCCTTTTTCTTGGTTAACCTAGTTTAAAGGCTTGTCAGTTTTGTTGATCTTTTCGAATAACTAACTTTGGTTTCACTGATTTTTCTCTATTGTTTTTCTGTTGTGTTTCATCAATTCTTGCTCTAATTTTTATTGTGGCCTTCTTGTTTTAGATTCAGTTTGCTCTTCTTCCACTGTCTTAAGGTGAAAGATGAGGTTACTGGTTTCAGATCTTTCTCTTTTTCTGAGTATAGGCCTGTACATTTCTCTCTGGCCCTGCCTTAGCTGCCTCCCGTAAGTGTGGTATGTTGTATTTTTGTATTAATTTTTCTCAAGGGACTTTGTGATTTGCCTTTTGGTTTCTTTGACCCATTGGTTATTCAGGAGTATATTGCCTACTTTCTGCATATTTGTAAATTTATGTAATTTCTTTCTGTTACTTACAATTTCATTCCACTGTGACTCAAGGATATACTTTGTGTGATTTCTGTCATTTTAAATTTGTTGAGGCTTGTCTTGTGGCCTGGCATCTGTCTGTCTTGTCCACATGCAGTTGACGAGAATGTGTCTTTTGCCCCCGTTGGGTCAGTGCTGTGTAGACCTCTGTTTGTTCTGGTTGGTTTATGCTTTTGTCCAAATCTTCCTTTTCTGTGTTGATCTTCTGCCTGCTTCTTAAATATTGGAAGGACTTTCTGGGAGATCTTAACTCGGCTTTCGGTCTTCTGGTTTGCGGCCAGGGTAAATGAGGGCCTTCCTCAGGCCCTTGTTCTCGTTTGTCAGAAGGACGCAGTGGCCCATTGCATGGCTGGGAGTGTTGCCAGGTTCACAGTCACGGAGCCCCTGCCCTGGACACCCTGTGCTCCCGTTGCAGCTCCGCGCCCTCAGTGAGCCTCAGCCCAGGCTGCGGGAAGCCGGCCAGCCTCAGGCAGACGTGCCACATGCGAAAGGAGGCGTGCCCGGCAACAGCGAGCCCCAGACCCCGGCCCCCAGCTCCCAGGTGGCTTTGGATTTGAAGAGGCGAGGCGAGAAAGGTAAGGGAAGCTTGGCAGGTACCGTGAAGCCCTCTTCAGAGCTCTGTTCAAATAAACGCAGCGGCTCTTCCCGGCCTTACCCTGCGCACGTCCTCCGCGGGCAGAGCCGGCTGCGGTGGGCCGGCGGGAGCTCCGGCTGGGCGCCTGCGGTCAGGGCCGCGTGGCCTTTCCTGTCTCACTAGCATCGCATCCTCGTAGAAACGAGTGCTAAGCTTACTCATCGGGGCTGTGTAAAGAAGGGCCGGCCGCACCTTTATTCGGGCCGTGGGGGGGACAGTGGGATCCAGGGAGGGGCCTGAGTCCTGGGCGGCTGTCACTGGGAGCAGCGGGGCTGCCGTGTCCCTGGGAGGGAGCGACTGTCAGGCGCAGCGGCGTACCCGCTCCTGCGAGCTTGCCGCGGCTGGCGTGGGGTCAGGTCCTCAGCAGCACATCTCCTCCACGTGGACGTTGTCGCCATAATCGAATTAACTTAGTCCAGATTTTTTCTGAACTACTTTTCTCTTCCCTGTGGTTTTGAAGGTGAACTGCAGGCATAGAGAGGCCTGGAGACCCTGCTGAGCTCACAGAATAAATGACCCACCTGCTCCTCCATCCACAGCCCACCCCGTCAGTCCTTGGGAAGGCTCGGGAATTGAGCTGTACAGGGTTTTGGGTTTTGTTTCTGTGAAGTGATGGTGAGGTCACAGCTAACTGTGTTCTGTGCCCAGAGGAAACCAACGAGATTCAGGTCCTCAGCGACGAGGAGCTCCGGAGGGGCGGCCCGGGGCCGCAGGAGGCCGGCCAGGAGCAGGCTGGGAGAGACGACGGCCCTGTGGGCAGAAGAGGCGTGGGGGAAGCCCAGGGTGGCCAGACCCCACGGGTGCCAGCCGCCCTGTTGGCAATCCAGGAAAACCAGGAGATGGAGGAGCCTGAGCGGGAACAGCTCGTCATCCCCGATGGGCAGGAGGAGGGGCGAGGTGCTGACGAGGAAGGTGGGTGGACGGCTCCGTGGACTGCCCCCCGTGGACCGCCCCCTGACTTTTCTCCACGTAATTGTCTTGTGCGGGAAGGGCCCCCTCAAGTCTGGCACAGGGCAGTTCGCCAGCCGGTGGCTCGTTCTGTTTGCTCAGCCCCGTTATCATGGAGGAGGCAGGGCAGGCTGGTGCGGTGCCCACCCCAGCACTTGGCGGTGCAGAAATACCGCCCACAGTGGGTCGGGGGGCCCGTCAGGCGCACAGCCTGGAGGCGGGCGTTTAGCATCCAGTAAAAGTAAGCCCGTGCCCTGCTCCTGGCCTCCTCCCTCCTGCCGTGGGAGGGGCGGTGGGAGGGAGCAGATGGACAGCGGGCACTGCAGCTAGGTGACGCCTGAAGCCCACCTTCCTGGTGTGGCCGGCTTTTCCTATTTTCAAAAGATACAGAAACGTGTGGGCAACTGAGCTCAGTGGACTACTGTGGGATGTATTTTGGTCCTTTGGAGATGTGGAAATTTCTGTCCCGGCCACAGCAGGAGCACTTACGACGACACGCGCGCCCTGGGGCCGCCCACTGACAGAAGCCGGGGACTCCGCATATTCGCAGAAGTTAACCCTGACTCCACTTCAATCTAACTTTTACTCAAGTTTGTCTTTTTGCCAAATGAATTCTCACAAATTCTCAGTTAAATAAAAGGGGGTAGAAAAGGGAAACTTGGGGGGCTGGTGCAGCAGCCCTCAGCTTCAGACGGCAGCTGACCCCCCAGTGTGGCAGCTGAAGAGCCTGAGGTCCGGCATGCCCGGACCACCTGCTGGAGTGCAGGGCGCAAGGCCTGGGCTGGGTGTGCATGGAAATAGTAGACCGGCTCCCCCAGGCATGCTTTTTAAAAAAAGATTTTGTTGACCTACCACATACATATATGAAATGTTTACAGTAAACCCTGTGAATATGTCTTGAATGCAGTTTGTCCTGATCACCTTCTGTGGTCACTGTTCCCCCTAGGGAAGAGCGAGGTGATGGGTGACCTGGTTCCGTAGGTGCGATGGGAAGGCGCACCCTTTGGCTCACAGTAGCCACTCCATTTCCTTCCCTTGGGGCCGTGAGCCGTGCTGAGGAGATGCCTTTATTAACTAGAGACCTGTTCTTTCCAAAAACAGTGGCACCTGCTTTTAATCTTAACACACCAGTCCCTGCCGGTTCCTGAGAGGAGCAAATAGATCTGACACTTAAACCTTGATGAGGACAAGTCCAGGACCTGGCCTCAGGTGTTCCTGTGTCATCAGGGGGCAAACGTTGGGAATCATGTTTTATGTGTCTGTGTGAATTTTACAGGGAGAAATCAGCAAAAACTAGGGGAAGATGGTGACTACAACGTGGATGAAAATGAGGCCGAATCTGAAGCAGACAGGCCGGTGGCGCTCACAGCGGGTGACAGAACCTTGCCCGGTAATGACTGGGTGGGGGGTCGATTTTCATTCCCTTCTGTGGTCCTTCACTTTCCAAGTGACTGTGGGGTGAATCCCAGTAGTGTTTTGAAAGAGATCATAGTTGGAAAGAGACTCTTTTCTTCATAAGCCTTTGAATGCAAGGGCAGCAGGGGGCAGGGGGAGGGGGGAGGCCCGTCGAAGAGTCTGTGCACCCACGCGGCTCAAGCCCTCGGGTGCGGTCGGAGGATCTGTCTTCAGTGACATGTAGGGATTTCCCAACAAAATGGCTAGATTGCCCTTTGATCAGCCTATAATGCCAGTCAGAAAGCCCTGATACCTGCACAGGGCTTCTGGGCAGCTTTGTATAGTAGCACTTTGTATTATTATTTTGGATTTTTGAAGAGACCAGGCCAGTGGGATGTCTTGGATTCTGGATGGCTCTGTGTCCCTGTAATTGGACTCAGGTGGGCACTTGTAGCTGCAGGCGGGGGTCCCCTCACACCAGGGGGCACTTAGGAGTAGCCGAGGGACGGCAGGGCCGGGGGGTGCCCACCAGGTGGCTCCCCCACTGAAGTCCATTTTCTCTGTAACTAGGAAGTCATCTGGAGGGGTGTGCTTTGACATGGTGTGACTTTACCACCTATTGAAAATGCTTGCATAATGGTGCCTGTTCTAATCCTGTTACCCACATTTAATAGGTGCCATTCTTTAAGATCCCCAACCCACATCACACACATTATTTGTTTTAGTATCACCAAGGACTCTGGTTCCCATTTTTTGAATTTGTTTTTCTGTTAGGTCCTTGGTGTTTTTTCTCATTTTTTTTTATTTTGGTATTATTAATGTACAATTACATGAGCAACATTATGGTTACTAGACTCCCCCTATTATCAAGTCCCCACCACATACCCCATTGCAGTCACTGTCCATCAGCATAGTAGGATGTTATAGAATCACTACTTATCTTCTCTGTTTTATACTGTCTTCCCTGTATCCCCACCCCCTGCTACATTATGTGTGCTAATCATAATGTCACTCTTCCCCCTTGTCCCTCCCTTCCCACCCATCCTCCCCAGTCCCTTTCCCTTTGGTGACTTAGTCCATTCTTGGGTTCTGTGAGTCTGCTGCTGTTGTGTTCCTTCAGTTTCTTCTTTGTCCTTATACTCCACAGATGAGTGAAATCATTTGATACTTGTCTCTCCCCGCCTGGCTTGTTTCACTGAGCATAATACCCTCTAGCTCCATCCATGTTGTTGCAAATAGTAGGATTTGTTTTCTTCTTATGGCTGAGTAATATTCCATTGTGTATATGTACCACATCTTCTTAATGCATTCATCTACTGATGGACACTTAGGTTGCCTCCATTTCTTGGCTATTGTAAATAGTGCTGCAATAAACATAGGGGTGCATCTGTCTTTTTGAAACTGGGCTGCTGCATTCTTAGGGTAAATTCCAAGTAGGGGAATTCCTGGGTCAAATGGTATTTCTATTTTGAATTTTTTGAGGAACCTCCATACTGCTTTCCACAATGGTTGAACTAATTTGCATTCCCACCAGCAGTGTAGGAGGGTTCCCCTTTCCCCACATCCTCACCAACATTTGCTGTTATTTGTCTTTTGGATGTTGGCCACCCTAACTGGTGTGAGGTGATATCTCATGGTAGTTTTAATTTGCATTTCTTTGATGATTAGTGATGTGGAGCATCTTTTCATGTTCCTGTTGGCCATCTGAATTTCTTCTTTGGAGAAGTGTCTGTAGAGTCCTTTGACCTGGAACCATTTATCACTTACAACTTTGACATTTTAAAGTTTTCTGGCCAATTATTTGGTAGAAAGTCCCTGAATTTGGGTTTGATTCAACAGTGCATTCTTTAAAAATCTTGTATTTTATCCAGCATGTCAATTATTACAGTTGGCAGAGTTGTTTGAGGTTTCTAAAAATGGAAGTCCTAACTTGATTTTTAAATTATTTTCATAAGGTAATTTTTTTTTTACTGCCAAAGGTCAAGACATTTGCAGTCAAAATTTTAAGCAAACACAAGGTCTCCGTTTTTCTCTTACTGTTGACTCCACTCATTTATGTACCTGTTTTTGAATAACATGTTTTCTGGTATGTTTACTGTTGTATGTTTCTTTCACCATCCTTTTTAAGTGAGCCTAGTATCCTACTCACTGTTCAGCTTTGCAGGGAAGCCTTGGGATCATCCATCCCCTACCCCTGCATCCTTCTAAGGACTTGACTTTGTACAATGCTCAAAGGCAGGCAAAGCAAAGAGGTTCTCTGTCAGCCCTTATGGGAGTTTTACATTGAAAAAAATGTCATGAGTGTCATTTTAAGACTATATCATTGAAATACTTTAAGACCCTGCTTGTTCCAGGGCAATGAGAAGAAAAAAAGGCATTAGCTCAAACTTCATTAGAGAACTTCCAAAGACCTTATTAATTTAAGGTAGTCATTTAATCAGTAAAAATATTAACCATATCATGTGCAATAGTTTAAATCTGGATACTGTTAGGTTTCATATGTGGTTTGTCTTTTTGTCCTTTGTGTGTCCATGGATCGAGTAGGGATGGTGGAAGCCCCGTGGACTTCACGGAATAACAGCAGCTGATCAGAGCCACGAGGGGCTCTGAGGAGGGAGTGGTACCGGCGGGAGCTGCACCAAGGAGGGTTCATACGGCGCGAGGGCGTGTGAGGGCCGTGATCGTATCAGACTTTTTGAATGAATTTCATATTGTCAGTTTATAGGACATGGGGCATTATTCACTATTTTAAGCAGTTACGGAGTTTTAAGATGTTTCAGCTTTGACATGTGGCACCTTTTGGCCATACATATGGTGTCTTTTGCTACTTTGTCTGTGATTAGGGAGGCAGTTCCACATTATAGCGTTGCTGTGGGAGATAGTCTGCTTATGGCAGTTTGTAGATACTTATGTCAAATGGGACCTGCCGAGCTGGTTTCTCAGAATGTTTAAACTAGGATATTGTTACTGTTTTTCCTTTTTAGTTCTTAATGCTGAAAATCAGAAAAGAGACACAATAAATTGACTTGATGAGAATGAAAAGAAGAATCACACACTCTGAATCAAACTGGAATCACATACTTCATGTCCGGATGGAACAGAAATCACTACAAATTATTCAAGAGGGACAATACAGAGAACTGCACTAAGTAAAACACAACTAAAGGTGATTATTGTGGTTTTAGCACGTACCCTAGGTAGGAAAATGAGATTGCTTTTTCAACGGTTTTTGGGGGCACTTTTGAAGTGTTTGTATCAAGATGTCAAAATGTGTCAGCTAGTAGGTATTTCATGAGATGATCAACAGAGGAACAGGACATAAGTTCAAGTCCGATGACAGCAATGCTTAATCCGGATTATAACTTGTTTAAAAAAAGGCCTATAGGAAGAGTTCTTCTTCCGCCATGACATGAAGGGTCCTTCAGAACTCGTTCTCTCGCTTCCCTTCCCCACTTGCTGTGCTCAGCGGGCAGTTCCGCCCTTCTGTTCCCCGTCAGCACGGAACGATGACTGGTTTTAAGTGGCTCTCATGTGCTCACTTCTGGTTCTGACCATCAGCGGCCCAGAATGCTGGCTCTTCACACGGACATCACTAGCAACAGTTTTACACAAGTCTATAAGGTGTTTTGTGAAAGAATTTTTTAAAAGACTGCTTGCATAACAACCTGTCATTAATGTACAAAAATGCTTTTAAGTGACTTGTAATTTGAACACTTGTGATCTATGCTTATATATGAATATATGTAAAGCTGAATATATATGGGCAAAAAAGATCTGTAATAAGTCCACATTACTAAGAGAAGCCTCCAGTGGGTTAGACTTTCTGTATAAAAAGGGGCAAAAGCAGAGAGAAACCGTGGCACCAAGGACCACGCAGCACTGGAGCGGGTTTGCTGTGGACAGACCACTGCTTCCCCACTAGAGGAAAAGGGGAGAGAGCCGATGTTAAGGATGTATATACAGTGTCACAGATCGGTTAAGTCTAGAAAGGCGAGAGAAGTGCAATGCTTGGTTTTATCACACTCTTCACATTTAACTTGTGGTAAACAATTATCAAAACTGATTTAAAAATCACAAGTTAATGTTTATTTGAAAATGACTAACCATAATTCACTGATAATAGGGACATTAGCTTTGACTTGAGTTGGTTAATATTTCAGGTAAATAGGCTCTTGCCACTTTCGGATGACTGGCAAAGTCACAGGAACTTGCAGTGAGGTTCTACAAAGGGCAAGTGGTGGTGATGTGTATTAAAATACATTTCATGTCACAGGCTGTGAGGTGCAGGGGCGCAGGTCACCAGGTTAGAACCTTGTGCTTTCAGAGAGGATGTGGGGCCCAGGCCGGAGGGCAGGCAGCCTGTAGTCCTGGCTTCACGCCGGACATGGACTCACTGTGCCCCCTGCAGACCCTGAAGGCAGGACCTGGTTCCCACTCATATTATGATCAACTTGAAATTTCTTCATGTTAGGATATCCTTTTACCAAATCACTAAACTTTTCACCCAGAAAAGGCAACCTAAGAATGTATAAAACAGTAGCTTTATGAGATTTAAGTCCTTGTCTAGCCTCCCTTTGTCTTAATTCTTAAGGTTGATTTTCTCTAATTTTTCCAATAATGAGCAAAGCCTTTATTCATCTCACGATCAATGTGCATACAATTGTGGAAATAAAATCCTTTTTGTGGGTTCAGTTTTTAAGACTGCTTTGCTTTCCCGTCATCCTCAATGGGATCCCCCAAGAATCAGCTTTTGCACTGTGGATTAAGGAGGGTGGGTTGCCTTACACCTTTTCTGTAGTGGGATGGGATGTCAGGAAAACTGAAAAACCATGATGATTTTATCCTCATGTAGACACCCCAAAAGGGCATTCGCTCAGGCATATGTGCTCACAGCTCTTTCTCCAGGAAGTCACGCTTTGTCACTGCAGGCTGGCTGGCTTCCCTTGGGATCACAGGCACCTATTCCAAGACAACGATTTACAGATGCCACAGCTGCTTAAGCCTGTGCGCTACGCCTCAGGTAGGTATCACACCCCTGACCTTGGTCTTTTGGGTTCATCCAAAACTAAATCAGCAGCTATTCCAATTTTCACACCTCCCTGATTCAGATGGTGCGCAGGCAGGAGGGCTGGGTCACTTGATCTTTGTCCCTGCAGAGAGAACTACGGACGGAGACTGAGCAGCCCTGGATATTGCATTTCATGAGTAATACAGTCACTACCTACGCCTAATGTACTTCTGTGTGACGGCATCTGAGACTAAACCACTAACTGTTAGGTCAGCATATTGTCATTAAGTTATGAGCATGACGTTTGTTTTCCTTGGTAAAGGCTGGTTATCCATTCAAAGGAGAACCTGAAATAATGCAAGAGAACAGTGAATTCAGCATCCTTTGGCCCAGGGGATATTTACTCCTGCTCTGTTTGAGACTAAAAGATTATTAATTACAAATCACGGGTGACAGTTTATAGGACACTGAACAACTTTTAACACTTGAATTTTAGAAAAACATATACATTTAAAATAAGGTTCCGTTACCTGGGTTGTGCTTGCTAACAATTTCAGATGGTTAGCTTAGAATTTGAAAATGTTCACTAGTGTCAGAAAGTTGGGAAATAGCTTTATTGTGTATGTTTCTGTGCTGTTTCACAGCTCAGAGGATAACACTTTAAAGTAAACCATGCCTCGGAGACTTCCGGGAAGATGGCGGCGGGAGCAGGGCGGCAGAAATCTCCTCCCAACACTATATTTATCTATGCAAACACAGAAAATACAACTATTCCTAAAAGAGAGACCAGAATACACAGGGGAGCGCTCAGCGTGCAGCTACACCTGAGAGGACTCAGCACCCCGCGAGGTGGGTAAGATACGGAGCCCTGACCTGGCAGGAGCCAAGCGCTCACCCACCCCAGCGCACCAGCGGGAGGAGAGGACTCAGAGCCAGGAGGGAGTGGCAGTACAGGCCCGTGAAATAACCAGCCCTGGTTATCTGTGCGGGGAGCGCGGACACACATCAAGCGGTGTAGCGGAGATTGGAGAGACAGGGTGTGCAGAATCTGAGTGGGGAAAGCACCAAGGTGCTTGCACCCGGCTCCGAGGAAGGAAAAAAAAAAAAAAGCACGCGTTTTTCAGCAGTCTTAAAGAGACAGGAGCCCAGCGGAGGAGCTGGATCACCCGGGCACACTCACCCAACAGGCTGGGAGTCCTGGGGAGTATCAGACCCCTTAGCTGGCAACTGGGAAAGGGTGGCCGCACTTAGGACTCCCACAGAGATCAACAGCCTTCCATTCGTTCCCACCCTGGCCAGAGCTATAAAGGGCCCTGCAGAGCAGCGCAGCCACGGCTCTGGAATAGTGGAGCAACAGCGCCACCTACAGCATCCCAACAGAATCCACTCCCGGTGGGCATTCTTTTTTCTTTTGTTTTTTGTTTCTTGTTTTTTCTTCTCTTTCTTTTTTCTCTTCTTTCTTTTTTTTTTTCTTTCTTTCTTTTTTTTTTCTCCTTTTTAAAGTCATAAAGAGCCCAGCTGACATACGTGGCAACTACCAGCAATCATTTGTATAACCATGAAAAGACAAAGGAATATGGTTCAAACTAAAATCAACCAGACAACCCCAGAGAGGGAGCCTGAAGGGATGGACATGCACAGTCTTCCTGAAAAAAAATTCAGAATAAAAGTCATAACCATGCTACACAGAAATGTGCAAGAGTTGAGGGAGGAAGTGAGGGAAGTGAGGAAAGACAATGCAGAAATGAGACAAGCCATCGACGGGCTTAACAGCAGACTGGATGAGATGTAAGAGACTGTTAATGGAATAGAAATCAGAGAACAGGAATACAGAGAAGCTGAGGCAGAGAGAGATAAAAGGATCTCTAGGAATGAAAGAATATTAAAAGAAATTTGTGAACAATCCAAACGGAACAATATTCACATTATAAGAGTACCAGAGGAAGAAGAGAGAGAAAAAGGGATAGAAAGTGTCTTTGAAGAAATAATTGCTGAAAACTTTCCCTCGCTGGGGAAGGAAAGTCTCACAGTCCATGGAAGCTCACAGATCTCCCAACACAACGGACCCAAGGAAGACAACACCAAGACACATAATAATTAAAATGGCAAAGATCAAAGATAAAAACAGAGTATTAAAGGAGGCTAGAGAGAGAAAAACGTTCACCTACAAAGGAAAACCCATCAGACTATCATCAGATTTCTCAACAGAAACCTTACAGGCCAGAAGAGAATGGCCTGATATATTTAACATAATGAAACAGAAGGGCCTCAAACCAAGAATATTCCATCCAGCACGATTATCATTTAAATATGATGGAGGGATTAAACAATTTCCAGACAAAGGAAAGTTGAGAGAGTTTGCCTCTCATAAACCTCCACTACAGGATATCTTAAACGGACTGCTCTAGAGGGAAGCACCCCTAAGGCTAAAAAGATGTCACCAAGAGAAAATAAAATCATAGCAAAGAAAGCAGACCATCCACATACTAACTAAAGGCAAAGAATAAAACACCTAAGATATAAAGAATGGAGGAAGAAGAATAAGGGAGACATAAAGAAACATCAGATGGTGTTCACAATAATGTAACAAGAAAGTTAAGTTAGATTGTTAGATAGTAAAGAAGCAACCCTTGAACCTTTGGTAACCACGAATCTAAAGCCAGCAATGGCAATAAGTACATATCTATCAATAATCACCCTAAATGTAAATGGACTGAATGCACCAATCAAAAGACACAGAGTAACAGAATGGATAAAAAAGTAAGAACCATCTATATGCTGTTTACAAGAGACTCACATCAAACCCAAAGATACACACAGACCAAAAGTGAACGAATGGTAAAAGATATTTCATGTGAACAACAAAGAGAGAAAACCAGGTTTTGCAGTACTTGTATCAGACAAAATAGACTTCAAAACGAAGAAAGTACCAAGAGATAAAGAAGGACATTACATAATGATAAAGGGGACAGTCCCACAAGAAGATATAGCCATTATAAATATATATGCACCCAACACAGGAGTGCCAGCACACCACTCACTCCAAAGGACAGATCAACCAGACAGAGAATGAGTAAAGACACAGAGGCACTGAACAACACACTAGAACAGATGGACCTAACAGATATCTACAAAACTCTGCACCCAAAAGCAGCAGGATACACATTCTTCTCAAGTGCACATGGAACATTTTCCAGAAAAGACCACATACTAGGCCACAAAAAGAACCTCAGTAAATTCAAAAATATTGAAATTTTACCAACCAACTTCTCAGATCACAAAGGTATAAAACTAGAAATAAATTTTAGAAAGAAATCAAAAGGGCTCACAAATACATGGAGACTTAACAACATTCTCCTAATTAGTCAATGGGTTAACGACCAAATCAAAACAGAAATCAAAGAATATATGGAGACTAGTGACAACAACAACACAAAGCCACAACTTCTGTGGGACGCAGCAAAGGCAGTTCTAAGAGGAAAGTATATTGCAATCCAGGCCTATTTAAAGAAGGAGGAACATTCCCAAATTAACAGTCTAAAGTCACAATTACTGAAATTAGAAAAAGAACAAATGAGGCCCAGAGTCACCAGAAGGACGGACATAATAAAGATCAGAGAAGAAATAAATAAAATTGAGAAGAATAAAACAATACGAAAAATCAATGAAACCAAGAGCTGGTTCTTTGAAAAAATAAACAAAATAGATAAACCCCTAGCCAGACTCATTAAGAGAAAAAGAGAATCTACACACATAAACAGAATCAGAAATGAGAAAGGAAACATAACTACCAACCCCACAGAAATACAAAGAATTATAAGAGAATATTATGATAATCTATATGCTAACAAGCTGCAAAACCTAGAAGAAATGGACTTCTTAGAAAAATACAACCTTCCAAGACTGACCAAACAAGAAACAGAAAAACTAAACAGACCAATCACCAGGAACGAAATTGAAGCGGTAATCAAAAAACTACCCAAGAACAAAACCCCCGGACCAGATGGATTCACCTCTGAATTCTACCAGACATATAGAGAAGAAATCACACCCATTCTCCTTAAAACTTTTCCAAAAAATAGAAGAGGAGGGAATACTTCCAAACCCATTCTATGAAGCCAGCATCACTCTAATACCAAAACCGGACAAAGACCTCACCAAAAAAGAAAATTACAGACCAATATCCCTGATGAATATAGATGCAAAACTACTCAACAAACTATTAGCAAACTGAATTCAAAAATACATCAAGAGGATCATACACCATGATCAAGTGGGATTCATCCCAGGAATGCAAGGATGGTACAGTATTTGAAAATCCCACATCATCCACCACATCAACAAAAAGAAGAACAAAAACCACATGATCATCTCCATAGATGCTGAAAAAGCATTTGACAAAATTCAGCATCAACTCTCAACAAAATGGGTATATATGGCAAGTACCTCAACATCATAAAGGCCATATATGACAAACCCACAGCTAACATCATACTTAACAGCGAGAGGCTGAAAGCTTTTCATCTAAGATCGGGAACAAAACAGGGATGCCCACTCTCTCCACTGTTATTCATCATAGTACTGGAGGTCCTAGCCATGGCAATCAGACAAAGCAAAGACATACAAGGCATCCAGATTGGTAAAGAAGAAGTCAAATTGTCACTATTTGCAGGTGACATGATACTGTACATAAAAAACCCTAAAGACTCCACTCCAAAACTACTAGAACTAATATCTGAATTCGGCAAAGTTGCAGGATACAAAATTAACACACAGAAATCTGTTGCTTTCCTATACACTAATGATGAACTAACAGAGAAATCAGAAAAACAATTCCATTCACAATTGCATCAAAAACAATAAAATACCTAGGAATAAACCTAACCAAGGAAGTGAAAGACCTGTACTCTGAAAACTACAAGACACTCCTGAGAGAAATTAAAGAGAACACTAACATATGGAAATGCATCCCATGCTCTTGGCTAGGAAGAATAAATATTGTCAAAATGGCTATACTACCTAAAGCAATCTACAGATTCAACGCAATCCCTATCAAACTACCAACAGCTTTTTTCAATGAACTGGAATAAACAATTGTAAAATTCATATGGAACCACAAAAGACCCAGAATAGCCAAAGCAATCCTGAGAAGGAGGAATAAAACAGAGGGAATTATGCTCCCTGACTTCAAGCTCTACTACAAAGCCACAGTAATCAAGACAATTTGGTATTGGCACAAAAACAGACCCAAAGACCAGTGGAACAGAATAGAAAATCCAAACATTAACCCAAACATATACAATCAATTATGTTTGATAAAGGAGCCCTGGATATACAATGGGGAGATGACGGCCTCTTCAGCAGCTGGTGTTGGAAAAACTGGACAGCTACACGTAAGAGAATGAAACTGGACTACTGTCTAACCCCATACACAAACGTAAACTCAAGATGGATCAATGACCTGAATGTAAGTCATGAAACCATAAAACTCTTAGAAAAAAACATAGGCAAAAATCTCTTGGACACGAACATGAGCGACTTCTTCATGAACATATCTCCCCGGGCAAGGGAAACAAAAGCAAAAATGAACAAGTGGGACTATATCAAGCTGAAAAGCTTCTGTACAGCAAAGGACACCATCAGTAGAACAAAAAGACATCCTACAATATGGGAAAATATATTCATAAATGATGTATCTAATAAGGGGTTGACATCCAAAATATACAAAGAACTCACGGACCTTAACAAACAAAAAGTAAATAATCCAATTAAGAAAGGGCAGAGGACATGAATAGACACTTCTCTAAAGAAGAAATTCAGATGGCCAACAGACACAAGAAAAGATGCTGCACATCACTAATCATCAGAGAAATGCAGATAAAAACCACAATGAGATATCACCTCACACCAGTGAGGATGGCCAACATCCAAAACACAAACAACAACAAATGTTGGCGAGGATGTGGAGAAAAGGGAACCCTCCTACACTGCTGGTGGGAATGCAAATTAGTTCAACCAGTGTGGAAAGCAGTATGGAGGTTCCTCAAAAAACTCAAAATAGAAATACCATTTGACCCAGGAATCCCACTCCTAGGAATTTACCCTAAGAACGCAGCAGCCCAGTTTCAAAAAGACAGATGCACCCCTATGTTTATTGCAGCACTATTTACATTAGCCAAGAAATGGAAGCAACCTAAGTGTCCATGAGTAAATGAATGAATAAAGAAGATGTGGTACATATACACAATGGAATATTATTCAGCCATAAGAAGAAAACAAATCCTACCATTTACAACAACATGGATGGAGCTAGAGGGTATAATGCTCAGTGAAATAAGCAAAGGCAAAAAGACACCAATCAAATGATCTCACTCATATGTGAAGTATAAGAACAAAGAAAAAAAACCTGAAGGAACGAAACAGCAGCAGAGTCACAGAACCCAAGAACGGACTAATAGTTACCAAAGGGAAAGGGACTGGGGAAGATGGGTGGGAAGGCAGGGTTGTACAACTCAGAGAAGACAAGTAGTGATTCTATAGCATCTCACTACGCTGATGGACAGTGACTGTAATGGGGTTTGTGCTGGGGACCTGATGAAGGGGGTAGTTTAATCACCATAATATTGCACATGTAATTGCAGATTAATGATAGCAAAATAAGTTATTAAAAAAAAAAGTAAACCATGCCTCTATCCCTGTCATTGTGCCTGTGAAACACATCTCTGAGAAGGCTAAGTGACATGACATACTCTTATATTTAAACTGCATGTAAATTTTTTTAAAAAAAATAAACTTGTCTCCCTAGCCAGTTGAGACAAATGCTTCATCTTTACTATTTAGAATAAAATTATACCATCTACAGTAAATAAAAGTCCTGAGTGGAGTGACATGGACCGTTTACATCCCTACAGAGAGTCTAATACTGTGATGGGTGCTTGGAGAAGTATTTGACTGTTAAGTTCAGTATATGATCATGAGTGACCAGACTTGGGTCCTAGATAGCCTGATTTTCCATATAACTGAAGTTTGCCTTTTAGAACCTTTATAAACAGATTTCAATGAACAAAAACATTTTGAAGAATGAATGTTAACTACATGGGAATCAGGATGAAAACCCACTTAGCCTTAAGAAGCAAGCCAGGCTTTCTGTACGTTTCTGCAGTTTGCTTGCTTTTACCCATTTATCTGTCGAAGTTGCCATGAAATGACCACACTGGGGCCTCCAGAGTGATAACATCTGCCTTTATCCAAAACAGAGGCTCACCAAAATGTTCTCACTTGCCCTCCAAAGAGCTGCAGCATCAGTTAATAAATGACTCCACCATTTAACAGAGTACTTCTGTGACTCAGCAGCAGCCTCCAACTGCCAGTTGTCCTGCAAAGGACTTGGCGTAAGTCTCCTTGCTGTGCTCTTCTGAGATAAGCTCATTCAAGTATGTCACTTGCTAAGTTCTAGAATAGCTGTGATCAAAAGCACACTTTCCTTTAAGCTTGGCTTACTGTTTGAATTTTAAACTGGAATTGCACCTTTATCTTTGTGGTAGTTTGGAAACTCAAGTTACTGCATGGTAACTTTCACCATCCTCCAAAAGCTGGGACAGGGTGGAAGGCAGTGTTAGTCCAGGACTTCAGTGCAAGCGAATGCATAGTGTACACATTTACCACCTCAAGGTGTCAGTTCATCTCTGCAAAAGCAAACTTTAACACCTTCGGCAGCTGTGTAGGATCACAAAAACATTGTCATCTCAAGTTCTTTTTTATGGATTCTTATTGCAAAAACACCAGTTCTGGTTCCCTATTCTCCTTAGATTTGGAGATATTTGATATTTGATGTGCTTAGATTGATTTGCAGTAATTGTCAAAATCAATTTCATCAGCTGAAGCAAAGTGTTTTGGGCAAGGCCCCCAGACTCTTGACTCACCACCTCCAAACTCCTCTGCCCTTTGGCCATCCTGTGTTCTCGCCACCAAGCGTCTTTCCCCTAGGCAGCCTGCCTGCTGTCCTAGTGGCCTAGTTCTGTCTACTCCATTCAATTTTCCTAGGATAGCTCACTGCCATCAGAATGAAACAAAATCTGCATCTTATTAATTGTGTGAGCAAGTTTTGGAAAGATGAACCCCTTTCCTCAAGTTTATACTATAGTTGGGAAGATGAATGCAAACATTTTAATTATAACTATGAATGCTCAGTACTTTTAAGGGGCTTGCCCTAGCCGAGGAAATGGAGGAGCCTCCCCTGAAGACAGGACAGTCAGTGAAATCATGAAGACTGAAGAATACGCCTGGAGGAGTGGGGTGAGGGGTGCAGGCACAGGGCCAGAGTCAGGCAGGCCACCAGTGAGCTGTGAGCCAGAGAGCAGGGGTGCACTCATCATGGTCCTATCAGCTCTGGATGCAGTGGGGGAAGGTGGGGCAGGCGGTCCTGCAGAGCCCTGCTGACTTCCATCGGTGTGCCCACCTCCTCCCACTCTGCTGCAACAGAGAGCTCTCGTGCTTGTGGCCGGCTGCCTGTTTGCCCTCTCACCAATAATTAAGATAAGGTCTTAGCCAGAAAAGTCGAGACTTGGGAAAACAAAACTGACACACAAATCCACCAGAGGGTGGTCTGGCATGCCTTTCAGGGCTCCCTTCCCTGCCGCCGCCTCCTCTCCACTGTCTCCCCACCCACTTGCCCACTTAGAACCTGGCCACCCCGAGTCTGTCCCCTGGGGACTACCTTGGGCCCTCTCTCTGCAAGCTCCCTGAGCAACTGCAACCCTTACAAGGCTGATTCCCCTCTCCAAAACCACTCAGACCTTGGTGCATCTTCACACAAGAGCGCCCCTTCAGCTCCAGCCCAAAATGAGCCATCCTCACCAGAAGGTTCCGGAAGCATCTGAACATCTAAAGCAATCTCACTGCCGTCTCCTCCTGTGCCTATATAAGCAAACGGCACACAGCCACCTAGTTGCCATAAAACCTGAGCCTCCTTTGACTTCCACATAAACTCAACCATTTATTTACCAGGTCCCATAACTCCCAAATCTTTTAATCTCTGTCCTCAGTTCCCTCTGCCACGACCTTGAGACCATCTTTTTCTCTCACCTCATGAGCTTCCCTGCATCCAGTCTTGCCCCATTTTGAACCAGTGTTCTTGGGCAAGTGGATCCGATTGGAGCCTGTCATTTCCCTGCATCAAGCCCTTCAGTGGTGTCCACCAACATTATGCTGAAGTCCAGACCCATCACCCCAGCTTCCTGGGCTCTGGAGGACTGGCCTCCCTTCTCTTTCAATCCCATCTCTTCAGCCCCTCTTCCTGCTCCACGCTTTAGTCAACCAGCCACCTCGCACCTCCAGGCCCGAGCACGGGGTTCCCTGTCTAGGACCCTTTACCAAACCTCTTTCTTAATCTGTAGGGCTGAGAGAGACGGTGACTTTCTACATAAATATTCATGTCAGGTGGCTCTACACCAGCACCCAGCATTTTCCTCATTACCAATACCTGCTTCTGGCTCTCTGCATTCTTCAGTTATAAGCTCTGTGAGGAAAGTGACTGTTTTCTCCCACTGTTTCTTAGTACCTTGAATAGATATTTTTAAGGTTCCAAAAGGCAACTTTACACTTTTCTGATTAGAAACCTGCAGGAAAACTCACAAACTAGAGCTACTTGATTCTGTCAATACATAACAAATCTTTTGCTTTTTAGTCGGTAATGGGTCACTAACTCACGGAGCCCTCTTTCTCTTAGGAAGACCCGCTCCAAGACCAAAGTGCTCTGCGTTCAGGCAGAGCCATGGCTCGGTGACCGGCATTTACACTACGGCCCCATCAGACACAGCGGCTGGCGGGACGGAGAGCACCCTCCTGACAGACAGCAGGGCCAGGAGCCAGCGGGTCCTCTCGGCCCTGGTCCACATTCTTCTAACTTGCCTCAGATGCTCAGCTATTTGCCAAATGTTGCTGCTCTGTTAGCTGCTTTTTCTTTGATTTACTCTTCTATTGCCTGTTTCCTACCATTTCTTTGCTTCTGAAGCTTTCAGAAATTAGCAGCCAGAAATAATAGTTTTCCTTATTAACAAATTAACTGAATAGATAACAGGTATATTCTTTCTCTCCACACAGCTCAAGTTTCTATTGTACAGGCTTTAAAAAAAAATTATTAAAATAAAAAGGCTTCCAGGTTCTGGTATTTCAGGATGCCAAATGGCTCTTCCTGGACACAATGCTACCACTCTTGGAAAAAGGAGCCGGTCTACTTCATCACCTGACAAGAGAGGAATCAGGAAAGTTCTTACTCTCTGATCAGCTCTACTATCACGAGCAAGATTCAGTCCAGTTAGGTACTTCAAAATATTTCCAGAAATACAGTTTTGGTATCATGTTTGCAAGAAAGATGTCAAATCAGAGTTAAAACATTTGACACTGACAACGCTTTTTACCACAGAACAAATATAAATTGTTGCTACTGTTAGGCCAAGCCACAAAAGCCAACTTAAGCACTGTGGCTCACCCCCTGGAGAACAAAAGGGAAGGCCCCCATAGGCTTGAACAGCTGCCATGGCGGCTGTAGGACAGAACAGCAGAGCAGAGACAGGAAGAGTAATAAGCAGGAAAGGAAGGGTGGGGACTCTGGCATTATCTGTGGGTACAGGTGGATTTAAGTCAGTTTTCAAAGAGGATGCTGAAAAGGCCCTCATTAGCAAATGTTTCATGGGTTAAACTGAATATGAAGTAGTAAAGAAAAAGGAATATGCCACATTTAAACCTAGTTTTAAACAATCTATATATTCCACCTTTTGAATGTTACTAGCAAACGTCTTTTAAAAGTACCAAAAGTTAACAGTTAAAAGATGTTTCTAAAAACATCTATATTCTTATAGGTATATAATTTAAGATGTCACGACATATAATATCACAATCCCCATGTAATTTAGTCTTCCTGTATAGCTTAGAGACCGCCCCCCAGAAATCCCTTTTAAAGTATTTTGCCAAAACACCACAAGTGTTTAACAAATTCCTTGATTTGAAACTTCTTTTGGATAATTTGTGCTTGAACTACTCAAATGTTTAAGAATGAACACCTTCAGTTCTTAACAATAAAGTGCTATTGTTTTCATCTCCAGTAGTACATTTTTTGTCAAGAAATTTATTAACCTTTACAAACACTATTTTCACTCAATCATTCATAAAAAATGATTTATGATTAAATCTGTAATAAAACCATATAATGTTCATCAATGCATTCAATAAGACCAGTTTCATCCATGGAACATAATAAACCACTTTAAAACAGCAGTTTTCATTCACGTCATATAAGGCTGTCTAATTAAAAGTATTCCTTATAATGGGTTGTTATCCAAGAAATCCACTTCACTTCACATTATGTGGTAGGACTGACGGATGGATCCTGAGAGTAGAATCTGACAGCAGACTCTACCCCTTTATGGTCACCTCTTCAGTCTCTCTCAAACAAGTTTCACAACAGGAAAATATTTATGAGCAGAGAAATCAAATTCAGGGGGAACCTATAAAGAGGAGCAGAAAGTCGATCAATGTATGTACAAACATTCAGACAGTACACAAAGACTATTTTTATTTGAGTTTCTCATGTTTTCTTGAGACCAGGCAACACTAGATAAAAAATTGGTTTAATGACAAAAAAGTTAGCAACTAACCTGAAGAGAAAGAATTTTATTAGCTATTATTAGCTCATCTCTAGGTTCACTGAAAACATGCTGACTGGCTGTTACCTATCTTCAGAGAATAGTTAACAAAGGAAAACAGACTTAAGTTACTGGAAAAGATCATGGGCCAAATCTTCCAGTCCCAGGGTCACAGGATGGTACTAAGCCGTGAGACGAGAGTCACCAGTAAAGCAAGGCAGGAGTCACAGCAGATAAACCAGGTAACAACGCAGAGCTTCGGTGCCAAATGTTGACACATTTGCTTTAATACCTGGTAATTAACTGATTACCTAATGCTGTAATTACTGAAGCAACTCACTTTTCTGAAGGCAGAGGGCTTTTAACTTTGTTTTGACACATTTTCTTTTCACCTCAAGTCACAGAGTAATTTGCACAGGGGATGGGGAGAAGGGAATGAAGGGCAGACTTGAGGAATTTTAAGTCAAGAAAGTCTGTTTCAAAGCAAAATGGCAAGCTCCAGTTAATTTATTTTTTTCCACTGAACCTTTTCTAGGACAATTTGATGAGTGTTTTGATGTTTTTGGTAATGATATTTATACATTTTATTGAAAAAAAAGCTTTACAGTAATTGTAGACCATTTATCATAATAGTGTACTTACCTTAGATTCCTTTTTGTGTCCTCCTGCCAATAACTTCATAACCACAAAGTTGGGTTTGGCAACCTTTAAAATTCTACTCACCTAAACAATAAGCAACATTAAGGTATCAAACATAACATCTGTAGTCAAAATGTCCTATATTACAGACACTTTGCACTATGTGTTATTTTATTAGACAATTTAAAAACATGAACAAATATACTTCTTTCTGTAACACAGAACTTGATTTTAGTCAACTCTGAAAACTTGGAAAGCCTACTGCATCTTGTTTTCATTAAAATGTAAGGATATGAGGCTTGCAAAGTGGGGTGTTTGCAGCATGGATTCTGAAGCCAGCTGTCTGTATTCAAATTCCAGTTGAACTAGGAAAGTTCTGGCTCTCTCCTCTCTCTGCTCCTCAGTTTGTTCATCTTCTTACAGATGGGGCGTTACTAACTTACCCATTCTGCAAAGACTGGTTGTGAGGATTAAATGAGTTACTATATATTACAAGCTGAGAACCGTGCCTTGCAGGTAGAATGTGTCCTTTAAGGGTTACTGTTTCTGACCACCACTTGTCTAAGAGGCCTCAGCTGAACCCATGAATAACAAAGCAAGGAATCCTGCACTGCTCTCAAGGAGGAGCAACGCGCACAGTGAAGACCAAGGTCCCGCAGCCGCCTCCTTGCTGACCTCTCTGTGGAAACACCCATCCCTACAGATCGGGAACGGCCTCTCCTCAGCTCCAGATCACATGTGCACCTGCCCCGGTAACCATCCCATTTGGAACGTCCTCAGCGCCTGCCTTTCCTTCACGGCCCTGCCTCGCACCGGCTGCTGCTCCTGCTCCACATGGCGCAGCCCAGCCAGATGCTCACGCCCCAACCTTGATGCCATCCTGGACCCCTTCTTTTTCTTACCCCACATGTAATCCATCAATCGTTCCTGTTAGCTTGACCTTAAAATACAAGGAAAATGCAACTGCTTCCAATCACCTCCACCTTCACCCACCATCTTTCATTGGACCACTTCCAGGGCCTGCAAACTGGCTTCCCTGCCCTGTCTCCACGTATTGGCCCTACCAACCTATTTTAAGTACAGTGGTCAGTGAGCCTTCAGAACAGAAATCAGATCTGGTCACTCCTCTGCTCAAACCAGCAGCAGCTCATCTCCTTGTTCACCCCCTCCAGCCACCCCCAGTACTTGGCTATTCTTCAAATACTCCACATGTACGCCTGCCTCGGCACCTTTACACGTCGATCCCTTTGCCTACAAGGTTCTATCCCCCGATGGCCACACGATTTGCTTTTTCCCCTTCTTCCAGGATTTGCTCAAAGGCTCCCTTAATTTAAAAATGCCTAAATCTCCTCCTTCTCCCTACCTCCAAGGGTAGTCACTACCCCTACTCACAGCTTGATTTCTTTCCAGTATTTATGACCTTTCACTATACATTTTACTTAGTCATTTATTCACTGTCCACAACCCTCCACTCTCCCCCGCCCCCAGGAGGGCCTGGATTCCAGTCTGGCTTTTGCACCACTGGAACCTACCACAGGGCTGGGGACATAGGAGGCACTCAACAACTGTTCTTTGAATAAATGAATGAGGTCCACTAAAAGAGATACACCATCCATTATAGGTACCTTCCTCTGATTTTTATACTCCCTCTTTAATTTTCTCTTAGTATATAGTTATATATGATGAAAAATAAAGCTCTCTCCTATATCCTTGTTCCCCAACATACTCAGCTCCTCTCCCAAGAACCAGAAACTGTTCTTATCTTTCCAGAGATACGTTCTGCTCAGATAATACTCCCACAGACATTTACAGACTGAAATGGCAGCATACTACCCACAGTGTTCAGTGCCTTGCTTTGTAAGCTTGTTATCTTCTGAAGAACATTCCAGTACAGTCTCTAAAGGTCTTCCCTGTCCTTTTCAAGGCTGCACAGTATTCCATCAAAGCATGTATCACATTTTAACAGTATCTGTTCATGGACACCAAGATCCCTTCATTTCTTTGGTATCAGAAATCCTGCTGCAGTGACTACTCTTGTGTGCTCATCACTTGCTCCCCTCACTTCCCACATGTGCACAGGAGTGAGATGCATTGCAAGCAGGGAACTGCTATGCCTATGCATTTGCTTCTTGGCAGATATTGCTCGACTCCCCTTGGTAGAGGTTGTACCAAGACAAACTCCCCCAGATGGTCTGTGTGCTACATGGGGTAACTCATTTATAGAACAGATGCATTTCAATGTAATTAGGTATACAGCAGATTATGAAAATCACAAAAGCTTGAAATGTAATATTTTGCAAGTTCTAAGCTCAGTAGAGTATCTCAAAATAGTCTCAAAAAACAATTAAGTAGCCTTTGTTTCAAATGACCTAGTAGAATAAGGCCATTTTTACTTTCTGTGGAAACTGACCAGATCATCTTTCAGATTTAAGATTTATATATTTTAACACTGTAAATTATAGATTAAAATAAAATATTTTACATGTTAACATTACTGAAGTATGGCTCAGTCTGGACTTTATTTTTATTCTCCTACTTACTTGCTGGTTCTAAATCTTAATTTCTCTTTGTGCTGACTTCTAAATTTACACAAAGATATTTACATAACCTTGTAAATCAGGTTAGGTTTAAGCCTGATGAGGTAAGTTTAGCAAAACCACAGGAAATTCTTGGCAGAAGCATGACAGGTTTCATTTATTAGTACCAGAAAGCTCACTTTTCTAAGTGAACTTTCACGCAGCAGGACAATACATACTTCCTCCCAAGGATTTCCCTGGACTCACTGTGGCCGTCTCACCTCGGGGTCTGGGTTCGGGATGTTCTCCAGGATCACTTTAGCCTGCTGGAAGTGCTTGCTAGCTGCCACATACAGCTCTGGAGACTGAGGAGGAGGGCTGTATTTACTGAGATCAGACATCTCCTAAAAAGAAAGAAATACTATTACTCAAAGTATGCTTACTGTAAAACTCTCAAAGTCATTCTTCTTTATAATTTATTTTGGTATCATTAATCTACAATTACATGTGCAATATTATGGTTAATAACTACCCCCTTCATCAGGTCCCACCCCACCAACGCCATTACAATCACTGTCCATCAGCGTAGTGAGATGCTATAGAATCACTACTTGTCTTCTCTCAGTTGTACAGCCCTCCCCGTGCCCCCCCAACATTACATCTGCTAATCGTAATGCCCCTTTTTCCCCCTTGTCCCTCCCCTCCCACCCATTCTCCCCAGTCCCTTTCCCTTTGGTAACTATTAGTCCGTTCTTGGGTTCTGTGAGTCTGCTGCTGTTTTGTTCCTTCAGGTTTTTTTCTTTGTTCTTATACGCCATATATGAGTGAAATCATTTGATACTTGTCTTTTTCGGCTTGGCTTATTTCACTGAGCATATACCCTCTAGCTCCACCCATGTTGTTGCAAATGGTAGGATTTGTTTTCTTCTTATGGCTGAATAATATTCCATTATGTACATGTACCACCTCTTCGAATTTATCCATTCATCTACTGATGGACACTTAGGTTGCTTCCATTTCTTGGCTATTGTAAATAGTGCTGCGATAAACATAGGAGTGCATCTGTCTTTCTCAAATTGGGCTGCTGCATTCTTAGGGTAAATTCCTAGGAGTGGAATTCCTGGATCAAATGGTATTTCTATTTTGAGATTTTTGAGGAACCTCCATACTGCTTTCCACAATGGTTGAACTAATTTGCATTCCCACCAGCAGTGTAGGAGGGTTCCCTTCTCTCCACATCCTCACCAACATTTGTTGTTGTTTGTGTTTTGGATGTTGGCCATCCTCACTAGTGTCAGGTGATATCTCATTGTGGTTTTAATCTGCATTTCTCTGATGATTAGCAATGCGGAGCACCTTTTCATGTTCCTGTTGGCCATCTGAATTTCTTCTTTAGAGAAGTGTCTATTCATGTCCTCTGCCCATTTCTTAATTGAATTATTTGCTTTTTGTTTGTTGAGGTGCATGAGTTCTTTATGTATTTTGGATGTCAACCCCTTATCGGATACATCATTTATGAATACATTCTCCCGTCCCACTTGTTCATTTTTGCTTTTGTTTCCCTTGCCCAGGGAGATATGTTCATGAAGAAGTCGCTCATGTTTATGTCCAAGAGATTCTTGCCTATGTTTTTTTCTAAGAGTTTTATGGTTTCATGACTTACATTCAGGTCTTTGATCCACCTTGAGTTTACCTTTGAGTATGGGGTTAGACAGTAGTCCAGTTTCATTCTCTTATGTGTAGCTGTCCAGTTTTTCCAATACTAGCTGCTGAAGAGGCCGTGATCTCCCCATTGTATATCCAAGGCTCCTTTATCAAATATTAATTGATTGTATATGTTTGGATTTCTATTCTGTTCCACTGGTCTGTGGGTCTGTTTTCGTGCCAATACCAAATTGTCTTGATTACTGTGACTTTGTAGTAGAGCTTAAAGTCAGGGAGCATAATTCCCCCTGTTTTATTCCTCCTTCTCAGGATTGCTTTGGCTATTTGGGGTCTTTTGTGGTTCCATATGAATCTTAGAATTATTTGTTCCAGTTCATTGAAGAATGCTACTGGTATTTTGATAGGGATTGCGTTGAATCTGAAGATTGTTTTAGGTAGTATAGCCATTTTGACAATATTTATTCTTCCTAGCCAAGAGCATGGGATGCATTTCCATTTGTTAGTGTCCTCTTTAATTTCTCTTAGGAGTGTCTTGTAGTTTTCAGAGTACAGGTCTTTCACTTCCTTGGTTAGGTTTATTCCTAGGTATTTTATTGTTTTTGATGCAATTGTGAATGGAATTGTTTTTCTGATTTCTCTTTCTGTTAGCTCATCATTAGTGGATAGGAAAGCAACAGATTTCTGTGTGTTAATTTTGTATCCCGCAACTTTGCTGAATTCAGATATTAGTTCTAGTAGTTTTGGAGTGGAGTCTTTAGGGTTTTTCATGTACTATATCATGTCACCTGCAAATAGTGACAATTTGACTTCTTCTTTACCAATCTGGATGCCTTGTATGTCTTTGTTTTGTCTGATTACCGTGGCTAGGACCTCCAGTACTATGTTGAATAACAGTGGAGAGAGTGGGCATCCCTGTCTTGTTCCCAATCTTAGTTGAAAAGCTTTCAACTTCTCGCTGTTAAGTATGACGTTAGCTGTGGGTTTGTCATATATGGCCTTTATGATGTTGGGTACTTGCCATCTATATCCATTTTGTTGAGAGTTTTAATCATGAATGGATGCTGAATTTTGTCAAATGCTTTTTCAGCATCTATGGAGATGATCATGTGGTTTTTGTTCTTCTTCTTTTTGTTGATGTGGTGGGTGATGTTGATGGATTTTCGAATGTTGTAGCATCCTTACATCCCTGGGATGAATCCCACTTGATCATGGTGTATGATCCTCTTGATGCATTTTTGAATTCGGTTTGCTAATATCTTGTTGAGTGTTTTTGCATCTATATTCATCAAGGATATTGGTCTGTAATTTTCTTTTTTTGGTGAGGTCTTTGCCCGGTTTGGGTATTAGAGTGATGCTGGCTTCATAGAATGGGTTTGGAAGTATTCCCTCCTCTTCTATTTTTTGGAAACTTTAAGGAGAATGGTTATTATTTCTTCTCTATATGTCTGGTAGAATTCAGAGGTGAATCCATCTGATCCGGGAGTTTTGTTCTTGGGTAGTTTTTTGATTACGGATTCAATTTTGTTGCTGGTGATTGCTCTGTTTAGTTTTTCTGTTTTTGTTTGGTCTTGGTAAGTTGTATTTTTCTAAGAAGTTGTCCATTTCTTCTAGGTTTTCAAGCTTGTTAGCTTATAGGTTCTCATAATATTCTCTTATAATTCTTTGTATTTCTGTGGAGTCCGTCGTTATATTTCCTTTCTTATTTCTGATTCTGTTTATGTGTGTAGATTCTCTTTTTCTCTTAATGAGTCTGGCTGGGGGTTTATCTATTTTGTTTATTTTTTCAAAGAACCAGCTCTTGGTTTCATTGATTTTTTTCTATTGTTTTATTCTTCTCAACTTTATTTCTTCTCTGATCTTTATTATGTCCCTCCTTCTGGTGACTTTGGGCCTTATTTGTTCTTTTTCCATTTCAGTAATTGTGTCTTTAGAGTATTCATTTGGGAATGTTCTTCCTTCTTCAAATAGGCCTGGATTGCAATATACTTTCCTCTTAGAACTGCCTTTGCTATGTCCCACAGAAGTTGTGGCTTTGTGTTGTTGTTGTCATTAGTCTCCATATATTCTTTGATTTCTGTTTTGATTTGGTCATTAACCCATTCATTAATTAGGAGAATGTTGTTAAGTCTCCATGTATTTGTGAGCCTTTTTGATTTCTTTCTAAAATTTATTTCGTTTTATACCTTTGTGATCTGAGAAGTTGGTTGGTAGAATTTCAATATTTTTGAATTTACTGAGGTTCTTTTTGTGGCCTAGTATGTGGTCTTCTGGAGAATGTTCCATGTGCACATGAGAAGAACATGTATCCTGCTGCTTTTGGGTGCAGAGTTCTGTAGATGTCTGTTAGGTCAATCTGTTCTAGTGTGTTGTTCAGTGCCTCTGTGTCTTTACTTTTTTTCTGTCTGGTTGATTTGTCCTTTGGAGTGAGTGGTGTGTTGAAGTCTCCTAAAATGAATGCATTGCTTTCTATTTCCTCCTTTAATTCTATTAGTATTTGTTTCACATATGTCAGTGCTCCTGTGTTGGGTCCATATATATTTAAAATGGTTATATCCACTTGTTGGACTGACTCCTTTATCATTATGTAATGTCCTTCTTTATCTCTTGCTACTTTCTTTGGTTTGAAGTCTATTTTGTGTGATACAAGTACTGCAACACCTGCTTTTTGCTCCTTGTTGTTTGCATGAAATATCTTTTTCCATCCCTTCACTTTTAGTCTGTTTATATCTTTGGGTTTGAGGTGAGTCTCTTGTAAGCTGCATATAGATGGGTCTGCTTTTTTATTCACTCTTTTACTCTGTGTCTTTTGAATGGTGCATTCAGTCCATTTACATTTAGGGTGATTATTGATAGATATGTACTTATTGCCATTGCTGGCTTTAGATTCGTGGTTACCAAAGGTTCAGGGGCTGCCTCTTTACTATCAACAATCTGACTTAACTTTTTTGTTAAGTTATTGTAAACACCGTCTGATGTTTATTTCTCTCCCTTCTTATTCCTCCTCCTCCATTCTTTATATACTCGGTGTTTTATTCTTTGCCTTTAGTTAGTATTTGGATGGTCTGCTTTCTTTGCTATGATTTTATTTTCTCTGGTGACATCTTTTTAGCCTTAGGAGTGCTTCTCTCTGGAGCAGTCCCTTTAAGATATCTTGTAGAGATGATTTATGAGAGGCAAACTCTCTCAACTTTTGCTTGTCTGGAAATTGTTTAATCCCTCCATCATACTTAAATGATAATCGTTCTGGATACAATATTCTTGGCTCTAGGCACTTCTGTTTCATTACATTAAATAGATCATGCCATTCTCTTCTGGCTTGTAAGGTTTCTGTTGAGAAGTCTGATGATAGTCTGATGGGTTTTCCTTTGTAGGTGATCTTTTTTCTCTCTGGCTGCCTTTAATACTCTGTCCTTATCTTTGACCTTTGCCATTTTAATTATTATGTGTCTTGGTGTTGTCTTCCTTGGGTCCCTTGTGCTGGGAGATCTGTGGGCTTCTGTGGACTGTGAAAGTATATCCCTCCCCAGCATGGGGAAGTTTTCAGCAATTATTTCTTCAGAGACACTTTCTATCCCTTTTTTTCTCTCTTCTTCTTCTGGTACTCCTATAAGCGAATATTTTTCTGTTTGGATTGGTCACACAGTTTTCTTAATATTCTTTCATTCCTAGAGATCCTTTCATCTCTCTCTGCCTCAGCTTCTCTGTATTCCTGTTCTGATTTCTAGCCCGTTAACAGTCTCTTGCATCTTGTCTAGTCTGCTGCCAAGCCCGTTGATCACTTGTCTCATTTCTGTATTGTCGTTCCTTACTTTCCTCACTTCCTCCCTCAGTTCTTGCATATTTGTCTGTAGATCCATCTGTATAGTTATGGCTTTTGTCCTGAATTCTTTTTCAGGAAGGTTTTGCATTTCCATCCCTTCAGGTTCCCTTTCTGGTGTTGTCTGAGTCTGGATATAAGTTTTGTTTGCACCATATTCCTCTGTTTTTTCATGGCGATAGAAGTGGTTGCTGGTAGGTGCCACGTATGTCAGCTGGGCTCTTTAAGAGTTTTCAAAAGAAAAAGAAAAGAAAGGAAAGAAAGAAAAGGGAAAAAAGAATGAAAGAAAAGAAAAGAAAAGAAAAGAAAAGAGAGAAAAAAAAAACGGCCGCCAGGAGTAGATTCTGTGGGGATGCTGTAGGTGGCACTGTTGCTCCACTATTCCGCAGCCGCGGCTGCGCCTCTCCACAGGACCCTTTGTAGCTCTGGGTGGGGCGAGAACAAATGGGAGGCTGTCGATCTCTGTGGGAAGTCTCAGTGCGGCTACTATTTCCCAGTCGCCAGCCAAGGGGTCCGAAATTCCGCAGGACTCCCAGCCTGCTGGGCTGGGTGTGCTGGGTCGATCCTGCTCCTTCATTTCGCCCCTTTCTCTTTAAGACCGCTAAAAAGAGCACACGCTTTTCTTTTGTTCCGGGGAGCCTGCTGCGAGGACCCGGGTGCATTTCCTGGCTCAGATCCTGCACCCTCTGTCTCTCCAATCTTCAATACACCATGCGATATGTGTCAGCGCTCCCGGCGCAGATCACCAGGGCTGGTTATTTCGCGGGCCTGTACTTCCACTCCCTCCCGGCTCTGAATCCTCTCCTCCCACCGGTGTGCTGGAGTGGGGGAGTGCTCGGGTCCTGCCGCGTCGCAGCTCCGTATCTTACCCGCCTCGTGGGGTGCCAAGTCCTCTTGCGTGTAGATGCACGCTGGGTGCTGTCTTGTATCTTCTGGTCTCTCTTTTAGGAATAGTTGTATTTGTTGTATTTTCATAAATATATATGGTTTTGGGAGGAGATTCCCGCCACCCTGCTCACGCCGCCATCTTCCTGTAAGTCCTCTCAAAGTCATTTTTAATTAAAGAATTCTACACTGACTATCCATTTCATAGAAAGACACTGAAGCAAACATTCGGCGTATGTTCTTTTTTTTCCCATGTGATATCAATTCATCTCCATACACTAGCTACCTCATATTATTCTCATACTTAAATAACTGCATATGTTATCAGTGCATCCAAAAAAGCCAAATGACTTTCACACTACTTAAAACTGCTATTTTATCACCTTGCCCCACTGGTACAGCATTCATTTCGTAGGGCTATTTCGACAGGACTGGGTCCCACCAGCCCGTCTCCGAGCAGGTCTAAGGCTGAGCCTGCGCCAGTGGGTGGGTCACCTTGAACTGCAGGTAGTGCACCGGCGGCGGCGTCATCACACTGCTGAACGGAGCAAACCTGTGCTCGTACCGCACCTGCTCACTATCCAGCTCAAACTTGGGCTTTCGCACTTTGCCATCCATGTCAAATGCTACCATGGTCTCAAGAAAAAAAGAGAATGAGAAAAAAAAATTATGTCAACATGAAAAAGTGAACATCCTTGTTAACCCTGAACAGAAAACAAGAAAACAGCTATTTACACATAGCTAAAACAACTTTAAGATTCAGAATCAGAAAAAGGCATTAGTATTCATTTTTGTCATGTACCATCTTTTAGACAAAAAATTTCAAGTTCCAGTGTTTACTGTTTTTTCATGCCTCTGCTTTTACAGTAGCTTTGAAACCTTCAAGGAAAAGCCGAAGAAACAAGTAGCATATAATTTTTGTAAGAAAAGCATAGGTGCTGGTCTTCAAACATAAGTCCAACTTCTATTTTATGTATATTTTAATATGTTACCTCATATCATTTCTTTAATTGCCAAGTGCAACTTAAGAGTTAGATCTCACTACCTCCTGAAAATGCCTGCTCTTGTTTAAACCATTCACTGTGGAGCCCGTCCCCTCCTAATACACTCCGAAAAAAATCCAAACTCCATCCTTCCCAGGAAATCTTCCCTGATGAATCAGAAGTACAATCTTCCTTTTCTTATTACCTGTGTCACATATATGTCACCTGGCCTGTCATTAACTAGGCACTTGAGACAAAGATCACTCCTGATTAGACTTGGTATCCTGAAAGGCATGTGACACACAGGAAGGGTACAAATATTTGTTCAACAAATTAATGAAAACTAGGCTTGGAAAAAAAGGCAATTTTCAAGCAGATGATTATTGAGAACAGGTGAACTTAGAACCTGGAAAGAATCACAGGGAAGGGACCCTTTTAATTAAACTATGTAACAGCAATGCAGTTATAAAGCAAAAAGAACTTAATTTTCAATGACTTACTTTAAACATTCCAGCACACATGTTCTGGTATGCCTGGCTCATTGTGATCTCTCGACTCAATGGGCGAACTGTAATTAGAAAGAAAATCACCCATACTCTTTCCCACTCTCCTGTTATTGCAAGAGAAAATCTAATTTAAAAAATCTTCAACCTTGTTTACTAAACAAAATTTCAAATGGTGTGTTCCTACAGGCTATTTTTTATAGTCCAAATCAACAAAAAATATAACCAAAAAGCTAAATAACCATGTTCCCTGGTTAATAGTCTAAAATTCTAGCACAAACTAAATTTAGCTTCTGAATTCACCATAACATTTAAATTTAACTGCTTAAAAAGAAAACCCATGAACAGTCAATGAATAACACCCAAACTATAGAAATCCTAAGAAAATACTTTGTATTTTTTAAATTAAATTTTTATTATTTTATGCTTTGGAAATATTTTGTAATGATTATAGAAATAGCTGTATCCTTCCACAAGTGATCAATAACTAGGCAGTTCCTTTGTGACATCCCTTTTCCCTGTGGTCACTGGGAGGCCACCAAAGATCATCTTTCTTTGGGGACTGTGACAGAGTAACTTCACATCTACTTCCCTCTTGGGCTGTCAGCCTTTGGCCAGAAGACCAAGGTCTCCTGCCACCTTGCTCCTTAACCTAACCTGCTTGCATGCTCATGTGGCTACTTCCTGCCTTTAGGGCCTCTGACATATAGACTAGTAAGGGAGTAAAAGAAAAGCAAGGGAAGGAACCAAGAGGCTTATATCACTAATACTGTGACTCAGTTTCTACCTCAGCCTTTCTGATGAGCAGATGGGTGAGAAGTACAACATGCCAAGGCACTGGTAGCTCTCTGTTTATTTGTAGAAATTTTAAAAACTCCAATGTTACTTATTTCTTAAATTTGAAAATAATCGACAATACCTTTCTTCTTTTTCTTTGTTTTTTTACTGCTACGGCCTTTCTGCTGCTCTTCCATTATCCTTTCCTCTGCCATTTGAGAGCCATCGGCACGACTTAATGTGGACATCAACCATGCATAAAGGAATTCAGAGAGATACCTTAAAGGATACAAAATGTTAGTTAATAGTAGATGTCTAAATGAGATAGCTTTATCAAGACATGCATTGGTATTAATAAAGAGATATTTTTAATACTCCTCTAAAAGTCTTTAGAAAAAACACAGATTATCCAATTAGATAATTGAAAGATTAGATCTTACAAGAAAAGAGCATTATAAATGACAAACTTTCCCTTTCTTATAGCCATACATGTTGCCTTACAATGTTGAAAAATTTATTTCCTACCACAATGTTTTACAATTTTGTAAAATTTCTTGATGATTTTATATATATATATAAATCAAATGACTGCCCATTAAATTGGTTTTATTATAAAACACATTTCACCTGAATGTATTTAGTAAATAGTTTATTTTTCTGTTAATTAGAAAAGCAAATATAAGAAAAAAATGAAAAATTGTATGCCTTATATAAAACCATTCTAAAAAATGAAGAACATTCAGGTTTATAAATTACCTGAGTTTATTCAATAAGTGAAATGTGAAACAGATGATTCCACCTGACACTAATTTTTTTTACAAATTCAAACTAACCAACATTACATTCTTCTAAGCCAGAAAAGCAGCTCAAATCTAGGATATGAATATATTTACTTTATAATGTAATCCATAAAAAATAAAGGACCAACTACTACCTTAAGCTAAAATCAAAGATTGTAAGAAATTTTGTCATGATCAGGGTTGTGTATACAATGTCTATTCCCAAAATGTTGTAAGGCAGGTTCAGGTTTCAATATTAAAACACAAAAAAGAACATTTTAAAGCAAAACAAAACCAGTTAAAAGATATAGCTGAAATGAATTAGGTACTGCATTTTAAAGCTAAACTGAGCACTCTGCTTCCTGGCAACTAACACAAACCCAAGGAAATGTATTTTTATTTTATTTAGAACATAATTTCATAAGGAAAGAAATCAATTCCTGGCAATTAATTCAAGAAAAGCATTTATTATAGTATCCCCTTATAGGCAAATGATTTTTCCCCCATCACACCCTGAGGGTTTATATTTTAACTCAATTCGAGGATTTCTATAGGGAACTAATGCCTGCCTACTACCTTCTGATGTATCCAACCCAAGGACAGGTGAGTGAAGGGGATACAGGTGACATGACTCAGGCCTTTCCTCTCTAATATCAGGTATCTCAATGAGCTTTTAGTAAGTATTTTGTAACAATGAATGCCCAATTATTTCTAAGGAGAGTCAGAGTACTGATATTCTATACCAGTGGTTCTCAAATTGTGATCTCTGGACAGCAGCAGTTTACCAGGGAACAAATTAGAAATGCACACAATTGGGTCCTATCACACACCTACTAAACCAGGCACTCCAGGGACCAAGGCCAACAAGTTGTATATTACTGTGCTTCCTGAGTGATGATGACACATGCTAAAGTTCAAAAATCACTGTTTTGTGCTATAGGCAGAACTCAAATTTCTTTTGTTAAGAAGAAAAGGAGGGAATCTGTTCAACTATGCAGATAAATTTCTAATGGATTGTTTACCTCAATATAATTCATTTACTGAATTTAGAGCCCAATGTGTCAAAAAGCATACAAAATTCTATTGTGAGAAGCCAAGAGGACAAAAGCTTCCAATCATCTGTCTCAAACCACAAACAAAAGAACTTGAGCATATTCCTTTATAGAGGGTCGGGTTTGAATAGGAGCCTCTACTAAGAGTTAGTACCAAATGTATCCCAAGTAGCTATATAAACACCTGTTGGTAAAAGTTACTTGTTTTCTGTATAAATGTTGGAGAGTATACCAAATAACCTTCTTCTCATATTACCATAGTGGATGTTCAAGTTTCATAGTCAAGATTTATCTGTAAGAGCCCTAGCAGCCATGAGGACACAACCACATCTACAGCTGGGAAGGGACTGACTTTCCTTCCTTCACAGCAGTGACTCTAAAGAATATACAGTATGTTATTACTAAGTTAAATAATTTAAGTATGACTTAAAAAGATGAACTTCATATATTAAGACCTAATTATAAACTCAGTTGCTTGTGATGAGCAACAACAAGTAATTATTATTTCAAATGCATCACCATACTTTGCCACTTAATTTTTTCAAAATTACCACCGGACTAAGAAAAAGATCCAAGGTATCTGAGTTATTAGCTCTCAATTTCCTTAATGTACTTTCTATGACAGCTTTTCCATGCCTAAGATATTCTCAAGTATCCTCTTACTGGCTTTCTTATCTCATCTCCAAGTGAAAAGTGAAAAACCTCTGCTGAGGATCATCTCTTAGCACCTCCTTCAAAGCTCCTGGGACAAAGCTCAGGGCAAATTTGCAACAGTTATACTCTCAGTGGTAATCTCAGCCATGATTTCTTCTCAGAAGGAAGATTTGGTTCAAATTTTGAACTTTATTTCAGTTAGGTACATTCCACAGCTAAATACCTAGTATCATTAAATTAGGGGCAAAATATGTGTTAATTTTTCTCCCTAGAAACAGATAAAAGCTCTTCAATTAATCTATTTAGTTTGCAGCCACTTTTATTAATTTCTAAGTTTTTAATGGCTGGAAAAAAGAAATCTATAAGGTGTTACAGATGCAGTTACAGATGTTCTAGCTCAAGATGATCTAGCTCTAATTTCAATAGGTACTTTTCAATTGCCCACAACTAAAGTTAAAATACATTAAGTGAAAGTGTCCTGAAATTATATTGTTCTACAGATGCTCTCTCAGATCTTATCTACCCTACCCACCACCAATTTTAACTCCAACTGTTCTCTTACCAATATATGTAGTAGTATTCATGCATGCTGTAGAGTTCCAACTCAAAGCCACTTAGAAGATACTGTATCATAATTCGAAGATTATGGTAAAGAACCCAGGTACCTAAACAGGCCAAATGTTGCCTTTGGGGTTCCTGTTTCAACAGCATTGTGTGAAGGGCTGCATCAACTTTCTCTGCCTATCAGAATAAAATGTCATAACATTGATTTTAAGAGAATGAGAGAATTAAAAAAACAAAACAAAAAACAAGACAGAATATATGAGCAGAAAATGAAAATTTCACCACCAAAAAAGCTCATACTTTCAAATGCATTTTTTGTGTAAGTTTTACATTTAAACTTCTCATTTCACAATGGATAACATTCACCTAAAAACTCCTTAAGCTATAAAGATACCCACTTTGTAAGACAGAATAGAAATATATCATGCTGGGTCTTCACTCATATTATCAACTGATATTGCTGCTGTTTACAAATTTACTTTAAAATTAATACATTTTTATTATAATGTAAACTTTCTGTAAAACTACAGTTCCACACATATTTTATAATTGTCCTTGATTATCAAAGAAGTAATTTTAGATATTTCAGTTTGGATTACGTTTCTCTTTTTATAAACTCTTTGGTATATGAAACTGTTACATTCTAAGTGAAAAGTAAATTCACCATATTGAAAAATTAAAGTCAAAATATTATCCTAAAAATTTTTTTTAAATCTGATCAAAGTATATTAATTGCTTAATTTTAGAAAAGAGGGCAACTTTTCAGCTCTTACCTCATCCTGCAAGGTAGCAAATTCCTCAAGAATATGACCGAGCTTATCTCTCTGTCGAGCCCTATTATGTCCGTGGATCTGAATAAGACTACAGAACGGCTGTAATACACAATTTGTTAACTGTCAATATGAAATTCCCTGATATTAAAGAATATTCTAAGTTTTCAAAATCTAGTTTAAGAGGAAAAAATGCTGTGTATATAAAATCATGACTATGTTCATTTTTTACATAGGTGTTTCTTCTTAAGGATGCTCAACACCAGAATTTATCAGTAGCTAGAAGAAAGTAGCTGTTAATGAAGCTAGTTTTCATATGGCAAAAATACCTTCCTTCAGTCTTTAGGTATCTTCCCACAGTTTCAAAAAGACAGTTTTTTTTCTGTTTATTTGGAGCCAAAAGCCCATGTTCCAGGCTGACATTTCTGTGCTGCTTTAAATGAAGCAGAATGCCTACTAAGTACAGGCTTGATTAATGGCTAGTACCTGTGAGCCCTGACTTAAGGTTCTTCTATTCCATCTCTATCTGTATCGTATAAAATACTAAAACATTTCACTAATTAGACAACAGACATGAATGGTAGGATGCTCTACTTTAAGAAGTATGAATTGTAAGATTTTTTTAAGAATAATGTTATTTTAAATTTGTATGCTTTGTTAGATAATCTGACTAATACCTAGTCTTATAATAAGTATAGAGGTGGTACCAATATCTCACTTTTTAAAGATTGGAAAGCTTATAGAAAAGTAAACTGATTTGTCTGTAAATTTGAGTGACAGAAATGAAATCTGGCCTTTTACTGATTCTCCATTCAGCATGCCATGCTGCCTTCCTATATTTAGTAGTTGGAATTAGGCCCAAAAGAGCTGTCTGGTTGAGTTCCTTAGATGTTTACAAAATTAAATAAGAATGATTTATAATTAATCTACTACAAGGTTTGTATTTTTTCCTAACTACTTGAAATTTGAAAAAAGTTTGTGATCTCATCTAAATAGTTTTAATTTTACTACATTCCTGCTCATTAGGTAGTACAAAGAAAGGTAAGTGCATGGGGATGTCACAAATATTCCTTGCCTTTAAGGTCAAAGCAAATGAAGTTTTTGAGCACATATGCAAAAAAATGTGACTACTACTGATGTTTTCCCAGATGGGGTCATAATTATCCTGTTTCTGTGGTCCTCAAGGGTTATAATAAGAGGGCATTAATAGGTGCCTCAGTGTCTACAACTGCCAGGAAAACTATAGGCTATGAAGTTATCCATCAAGTGTAAAAGGAGACAGAAATTTCCTACTTATTCAGCAAAATGAAGCAGAAACATTAGATAAAAAAATAGCACAAATGAATGCTACTGAAGGAATTACACCTCATGACTTTCAAGGGATCCATGAGAAAAATTATGATCCAAATTGTACTTCTTACCCGAACACAGTGAGTAACAAAGGAGTCAATACAGTCCTTAGCCTGGTGATTATTGTATAGGCAGCACCTGTAAGATAACAGGCGTGTCATTAAAGTCAAACTACTTGGCCTACAAAAAGAAACAATGATTACTGTCAGTGTTGCCAACAAACAAGGAAGGGAAAAAAAAAAGAGGAAATGGAGCCAAATATTTCATTATTACTGTGCTATTCATACAATAAATGTACAATATTTCCAATTCCTTTAGTTCTCTATTTGAACAATTAGAGTTGGAGCCAATAAGATCAAATTAACAAGGAGAGAAGGAAAATGCCAAAGTTCCAATTTTTCATGACCCTACTACAATGTCAACAGATACCCTCATGTACTATGTTCATTATACTAATTAAAAAGAAAATACTACAGAATCCTAAGTTTTTCAAGATATATTCACATTTCCAACCACTGGCCAAAGTTATCACATTGGAAGAAGCAAAGACTTCCTGTTGGTGCACTGATAGCAACAGACAACTTGTTCGGCCAAGTGTCTGCCATAACTGAACGCTCTGACCAGAGCCTCAAAGGTACCCAGAGCCATGGCCCTGGAAGGGACAATGACAGCATGTGCAGCAGCCAGGAGGAGAGGCAGAACCCCTGCAAGAGGCAGTGGCAGAACAGAGGTGCTGGAAGCTCTGCTTCATCTCTACCTCCAAAGTGAGAAAATTACTTCAGGAGACTAAAGCACTTAGGAAAAAAAGACTTTTCTAGATCTAAAAATTATGATTTTCAAATTTAAAAATTAAGTAGACGAAGGATGCTCACCAGTAGCCTTGAAGAGCAAAAGAAGAACTTTCTCAAAACAGAGCACAAATAACAAAGATAACTGTTATAAGGAATATGGAGAAGAGATCTAGAAGACTCAGTACGTGATAAGCTCCAAAAAGAGGAAAGAGAAACAGATGAAGATGAGGCAATGATTCCATAAATAATAAGGAAAAAAAGGTCTGGTTGGCAGCCTTGAGGCTTTGGTGACTGAGTTCTTGATAAGACTCGTAAAAGCACACATGAACATTTTGTTAAGACTCGTGAACTCCTAAAATATAGGCTACCTCACTTCATTGTGCTTCACTTGGCCGCACTTCACAGATACTGCATTTTTTACAAATTGAAGGTTTGTGGCAACTCTGTGGTGAGAAAGTCTATTGGTGCCATTTTTCCAGCAGCATCTGCTCACTTCATGTCTCTGTCTCTCATTTTGGTAATTCTCAAAATATTTCAAACATTTTCATATACTTATTATGGTGATCAGTGATGGCAACTCATTTAAAACTCAGAACACAGTTCCATTTTTAGCCATATGTTTTAATTAAGCTATGTGCATTGTTTTTCAGACAATGCTACTGCACACTTAGTAAACTACAGTATGGTGTAAATTTTATATGCACTGGGAAACAAAAAATTCATTTGACTCACTTTACTGTAATATTCACATCATTGTGGTGGTATGGAACCAAACCCACAGTATCCCTGATGTATGCCTGTAAAGGTGAACTCTACAATACCTCAGAAGAAAGCGTTGTATCACTCTCAAAGGAAAAAAAGAATCAGATCACGATCAGATTTCTTATCTGTAACACTGGGATTTTGAAATTGGTGGAACAACATCTATGGACTACCATGCAAAGAAGCTTGCTATATACTCAGTCAATTCTTGGTATTGTGGTAAGTATGTTCTATAAAGTTGGAAACTGAATTATGGAATACAGAAACACTGCTCCTAGGGTAAAATACAGGGTTAGGTTCCTACCAGCTCTGGTCACAGCATTTTCATCCACTAATCAACACATAATCTTGTTTTATATGTATTTCTGCTTAAAGACACCTTATATAATGTGTATTGTTGATTAATGAGCATCAAACTCATACCTGTGCAAAGCTTACCTAACACATATACTCTCTCTGAAAGGCACACCAACCTTCTTGTGCTAAGAAATGCTGAACAGAAAAATCATTATACTTGCAGGCCATTTTAAACTACAAAACCACAACAAAAAGCACAAAAACATGAAAATGTGGCACCTTTCCTTCCCCTATTGAATCAGTTGTCATGTCTAGTAACTTTACCTCTGTAATGTTTCTTGAATCTGTCCTCGCCTTTATATTCCCAGAACTTAATCCTTCATGACCTCTCACCTGTACTATTGAATCAGCCTACCTAAACACTGAACACTGCCTCCCCTATCACTACCAGATTTTTCCTATTAAAAAATATGTACTGTACTATGCTAATTCCCTCCTAAAAATTTGAGTTCTCCTGGCTGACTATAAAAAAAAGACCAAACTTTACCAAAGCATTCAAGACTCTTCTTGAGTTTCATCCCAAACTACCTCAATTATCAAGTTCCCATCACTCTGTTCATTCATTCAGCAAAGATTTACTGGGTGCTTACTTCATGCCAGACACTGTTCTAGCACCTATGACACACCAGTGAACAAACAGCCAAAACTACCTGCCCTTGCCTCTGGAGCTTATATTTTAATGGACGTGGGAGGGGGGATGAAAGGGGGGGTGGTTACAGGGAAATAAAAAACTAAACATAATGAAGAATTGTATGTCTCAGGGTCTGTTTCTGGGAAACCCAACCTAAGAGAGGAAGCTACCACCAGAGTTCGTGGCATGATATATTCAACATATTGAATGCTGAACCACCACCTCTTCTTAAAATATTTAATATCATACGTAGTGTCCTCATACATGTTTGTTTGCTTGTTTCTTTGCTGAGAAATAACAATTCCTTCCTTCCCTCCCCATCAGAAAGACTTTCTTTATTTTCCAAAATGCCAAGTCATACAATGGATTCTTTCCACATTAAATCCTTTCCAACCTCTTAAGACAGCATGCAGGCAGTGACTACCCAAACATAATTTAAGGATCAATTATCTGTATTTTTTATTTCTACTTGATTTGGATCGAGAAGAGACCTTATGTTTTATAATGATTTCCCAACATGCTTACCTCCCACAGTGCATTGTACAGAGTAAGGGTCAATACAACATGCTGAATTTCTGATAACTCCTTGTCAGTTTTTCTTCTCCTACTGGACCTAAGGTTAACCTAAAGACCTTGGTTTAAATCTAAACAATATGTGGCAGAAGTCAATTAATTTTAACTTGATTATATCTTTTTATATGAAGACTTCATTCCAACCAGTTTATGCATTGGCTTAAAAAGAGCAGAGAATTTGGGCTTTTAAGAAACACACATGCCAAGACTTCCGGGAAGATGGCAGCGTGAGCAGGGTGGCAGAAATCTCCTCCCAAAACTATATATATATCTATGAAAATACAGCAAATACAACTATTCCTAAAAGAGAGACAAGAATACACAGGAAAGCGACAGCGTGCAGCTACACCTGAGAGGACTCCGTGCCCCCCGAGGTGAGTAAGATACGGAGCCATGACCCGGCGCAACCCGAGCACTCACCCACCCCAGCGCACCGGGAGGAGGGGAGGAGAGAATTCAGAGCCGGGAGGGCAAGGAAGTACAGGTCCACGCAATAACCAGCCCTGGTCATCTGCACGGGGAGCGGTGACACACATAACACGGTGTAGCGGAGATTGGAGAGACAGGGTGTGCAGGATCTGAGTGGGGAAAGCACTAAGGTGCTTGCAGCCGGCTCCAGGAAGGAAAAAAAAAAAAAAGCGCACGTTTTTCAGCAGTCTTAAAGAGACAGGAGCCCAGCGGAGGAGCTGGATCGCCCCGGTACACTCACCCAACAGGCTGGGAGTCCTGGGGAGTTTCAGACCCCTTAGCTGGCGACTGGGAAAGGGTGGCCGCACTTAGACTTCCCACAGAAATCAACAGCCTTCCATTCGTTCCCACCCCGGCCAGAGCTATAAAGGGCCCTGCAGAGCAGCACGGCCACGGCTGCAGAAGAGTGGAGCAACAGCGCCACCTACAGCATCCCAACAGAATCTATGCCTGGTGGGCATTTTTCTTTTTGTTTCTTTTTGTTTTTGGTTTTTTCTTCTCTTTCTTTTTTTCTTTTTTTTCCTTTCTTTCTCTCTTTCTTTTTTTTTCTTCCTTTTAAAGTCTTAAGAGGCCAGCTGAACAGCTGACATACGTGACAACTACTAGCGACCACTTCTATAGCCATTAAAAGACAGAGGAATATGGTCCAGACTAAGATCAACCAGACAAGGGAGCATGAAGAGATGGACATGCACAGTCCTCCTGAAAAAGAACTCAGAATAACAGTCATAACCATGCTGATGGATATACACACAAATGTGCAAGAGCTGAGGGAGGAAGTGAGGAAAGACAATGCAGAAATCAGACAGTCGATCGACAGGCTTAACAGCAGACTGGATGAGACGCAAGAGACTGTTAATGGAATAGAAATCAGAGAACAGGAATACAGAGAAGCTGAGGCAGAGAAAGATAAAGGATCTCTAGGAATGAAAGAATACTAAGAGAACTGTGTGACCAATCCAAATGGAACAATATTCGCATTGTAGGAGTACCAGAGGAAGAAGAGAGAGAAAAAGGGATAGAAAGTGTCTTTGAAGAAATAATTGTGCTGAAAACTTTCCCACGCTGGAAAAGGAAATAGTCTCGCAGTCCACAGAAGCCCACAGATCTCCCAACACAAGTGACCCAAGGAAGACAACACCAAGACACATAAAAATTAAAATGGCAAAGATCAAAGATAAAGATAGAGTATTAAAGGCAGCTAAAGAGAGAAAAAAGATCACCTACAAAGGAAAACCCATCAAACTATCATCAGACTTCTAAACAGAAACTTTACAGGCCAGAAGAGAATGCCATGATCTATTTAACATAATGAAACAGAAGGGCCTCGAACCAAGAATATTTTATCTAGCATAATTATCATTGAAATATGACGGAGGGATTAAACAATTTCCAGACAAACGAAAGTTGAGAGTTCATCTCTCATAAACCACCACTACAGGATATCTTAAACGGACTGCTCTAGAGGTAAGCAACCCTAAGGCTAAAAGGATGTCACCGGAGAAAATAAAATCATAGCAAAGAAAGCAGACCATCCAAATACTAACTAAAGGCAAAGAATAAAACACCTAGTATATAAAGAATGGAGGAGGAAGAATAAGAAGGGAGAGAAATAAAGAAACATCAGACGGTGTTTGCAATAACTTAACAAGAAAGTTAAGTAAGATTGTTAGACAGTAAAGAAGCAACCCTTGAACCTTTGGTAACCACAAATCTAAAGCCAGCAATAGCAATAAGTACAAATCTATCGATAACCACCCTAAATGTAAATGGACTGAATGCACCAATCAAAAGACACAGAGTAACAGAATGGACAAAAAAGCAAGACCTATCTATATGCTGCTTACAAGAGACTCACCTCAAACCCAAAGATATAAACAGACTAAAAGTGATCGGATGGAAAAAGATATTTCATGCAAACAACAAAGAGAAAAAAGCAGGTGTTGCAGTACTTGTGTCAGACAAAATAGACTTCAAAAAAAAGAAAGTAGCAAGAGATAAAGAAGGACATTACATAATGATAAAGGGGTCAGTCCAACAAGAAGATATAACCATTATAAATATATATGCACCCCACACAGGAGTGCCAGCATATGTGAAACAAATGCTAACAGTATTAAAGGAAGAAATAGACAGCAATGCATTCATTTTAGGAGACTTCAACACACCACTCACTCCAAAGGACAGATCAACCAGACAGAGAATAAATAAAGACACAGAGGCACTGAACAACACACTAGAACAGTTTGACCTAACAGACATCTACAGAACACTGCACCCAAAAGCAGCAGGATACACATTCTTCTCAAGTGCACATGGAACATTTTCCGGAATAGACCACTTACTAGGCCACAAAAAGAACCTCAGTAATTCAAAAATATTGAAATCATACCAACCAACTTCTCAGATCACAAAGGTATAAAACTAGAAATAAATTTTAGAAAGAAATCAAAAAGGCTCACAAATACATGGAGACTTCACAACATTCTCCTAATTAATCAATGGGTTAACGACCAAATCAAAACAGAAATCAAAGAATATATGGAGACGAATGACAACACCACCACAAAGCCACAACTTCTGTGGGACGCAGCAAAGGCAGTTCTAACAGGAAAGTACATTGCAATCCAGGCCTATTTAAAGAAGGAAGAACATTCCCAAATGAATACTCTAAAGACACAATTACTGAAATTGGAAAAAGAAGAACAAATGAGGCCCAAAGTCACCAAAAGGAGGGACATAATATAATAAAGATCACAAAAGAAATAAATAAAGTTGAGAAGAATAAAACAATAGAAAAAATCAATGAAACCAATAGCTGGTTCTTTGAAAAAATAAACAAAATAGATAAACCCCTAGCCAGACTCATTAAGAGAATAAGAGAATCTACACACATAAACAGAATCAGAAATGAGAAAGGAAACATAACTACCAACCCCACAGAAATACAAAGAATTATAAGAGAATATTACAAGCATCTATATCTAATGAGCTTGAAAACCTAGAAGAAATGGACAACTTCTTAGAAAAATATAATCTTCCAAGACTGACCACGCAAGAAACAGAAAAACTAAACAGACCAGTTACCAGCACTGAAATTGAAGCGGAAATCAAAAAGCTACCCAAGAACAAAACCCCCGGACCAGATGGATTCACCTCTGAATTCTACCAGACATATAGAGAAGAAATCACACCCATTTTCCCTAAAGTTTTCCAAAAAATAGAAGAGGAGGGAATACTTCCAAACTCATTCTATGAAGCCAGCATCACTCTAATACAAAAACTGGACAAAGACCTCACCAAAAAAGAAAATTACGGACGAACATCACTGATGAATGTAGATGCAAAAATACTCAACAAAATATTAGCAAACCGAATTAAAAAATACATCAAGAGGATAATACACCATGATCAAGTGGGATTCATCCCAAGGATGCAAGGATGGTACAACATTCAAAAATCCATCAACATCACCCACCACATCAATAAAAAGAACAAAAATCACATGATCATCTCCATAGATGCTGAAAAAGCATTTGACAAAATTCAGCATCCATTCATGATTAAAACTCTCAACAAAATGGGTACAGACGGCAAGTACCTCAACATCATAAAGGCCATATATGACAAACCCACAGCTAACATCATACTTAACAGCGAGAAGCTGAAAGCTTTTCATCTAAGATTGGGAACAAGACAGGGATGCCCACTCTCTCCACTGTTAGTCAACATACTACTGGAGGTCTTAGCCACGGCAATCAGACAAAACATAGACATACAAGGCATCCAGATTGGTAAAGAAGAAGTCAAATTGTCACTATTTTTAGATGACATGATACTGTACATAAAAAACCCTAAAGACTCCACTCCAAAACTACTAGAACTAATATCTGAATTCAGCAAAGTTGCGGGATACAAAATTAACACACAGAAATCTGTTGCTTTCCTATGATGAACTAACAGAGAGAGAAATCAGAAAAACAATTCCATTCACAATTGCATCAAAAAAAATAAAATACCTACGAATAAACCTAACGAAGGAAGTGAAAGACCTGTACTCTGAAAACGACAAGACACTCCTAGGAGAAATTAAGGAAGACACTAACAAATGGAAATGCATCCCATGCTCTTGGCTAGGAAGAATAAATATTGTCAAAATGGCTATACTACCTAAAGCAATCTACAGATTCGATGCAATCCCTATCAAACTACCAACAGCTTTCTTCAATGAACTGGAACAAATAATTCTAAAATTCCCATGGAACCACAAAAGGCCCCAAATACCAAAGCAATCCTGAGAAGGAGGAATAAAACGGGGAATTACACTCCCTGACTTCAAGCTCTACTACAAAGCCACAGTAATCAAGACAATTTGGTATTGACACAAAAACAGACCCACAGACCAGTGGAACAGAATAGAAAATCCAAACATTAACCCAAACATATACAGTCAATTAATATTTGATAAAGGAGCCTTGGATATACAATGGAGAGATGACAGCCTCTTCTGCAGCTGGTGTTGGAAAAACTGGACAGCTACATGTAAGAGAATGAAACTGGACTACTCTCTAGCCCCATACACAAAGGTAAACTCAACGTGGATCAAAGACCTGAATGTAAGTCATGAAACCATAAAACTCTTAGAAAAAAACATAGGCAAAAATCTCTTGGACATAAACATGAGCGATTTCTTCATGAACATATCTCCCCGGGCAAGGGAAACAAAAGCAAAAATGAACAAATGGGACTATATCAAGCTGAAAAGCTTCTGTACAGCAAAGGACACCACCAGTAGAACAAAAAGACATCCTACAGTATGGGAGAATATATTCATAAATGACGCATCTGATAAGGGGTTGACATCCAAAATATATAAAGAACTCACGCACCTTAACAAACAAAAAGCAAATAATGCAATTAAGAAATGGGCAGAGGACATGAATAGACACTTCTCTAAAGAAGAAATTCAGATAGTCAACAGGCACATGAAAAGATGCTCCACATCGCTAATCATCAGAGAAATACAGATTAAAACCACAATGGATATCACCTCACACCAGTGAGGATGGCCAACATCCAAAACACAAACAACAACAAATGTTGGCGAGAATATGGAGAAAAGGGAACCCTCCTACACTGCTGCTGAGAATGCAAATTAGTTCAACCAGTGTGGAAAGCAGTATGGAGGTTCCTCAAAAAACTCAAAATAGAAATACCATTTGACCCAGGAAATCCACTCCTAGGAATTTAGCCTAAGACTGCAGCAGCCCAGTTTGAAAAAGACATATGCACCCCTATGTTTATCACAGCACTATTTACAATAGCCAAGAAATAGAAGCAACCTAAGTGTCCATCAGTAGATGAATGGATGAAGAAGAAGTGGTACATATACACAATGGAATATTATTCAGCCATAAGAAGAAAACAAATCCTACCATTTGCAACAACATGGATGGCGCTAAAGGGTATTATGCTCAGTGAAATAAGCCAAGCCAAAAAGACAAATATCAAATGATTTCACTCATATGTGGAGTATAAGAACAAAGAAAAAAACTGAAGGAACAAAACAGCAGCAGACTCACAGAACCCAAGAACGGACTAATAGTTACCAAAGGGAAAGGGACTGGGAAAGATTGTAGTAGGGAGGGATAAGAGGGAAAAAGGGCATTACGATTAGCAGACGTAATGTTAGGGGGGGCACGGGGGGGGCTGTACAACTAAGAGAAGACAAGTAGTGATTCTATAGCATCTCACTACGCTGATGGACAGTGACTGTAATGGGGTTGGTGGGGGTACCTGATGAAGGGGGTAGTTTAATAACCATAGTATTGCACATGTAATTGTAGATTAATGATGCCAAAATAAAGTATATTAAAAAAAAAGGAAATAGTTTGGAAAAAAAAAAAAGAAAAGAAACACACATGCCACAAAATGGCTTATGATACTTACTTTGGGGAGAGCACCGGAGGGCTAACAAAAGACCGAAGCGCATCTTTCACCATGTCTTGCATGAGGTGGGTTCCAAAGACCTTTTTGTTATCTACCAGGAAAGTGGTCTTGAAACAAATGTTAGATATTAGTAATGCTGTCACAATCTTGACATATTGTACATATATTTGTCATTAATGTGACTTGAGTGTACTTTGTATAAATACCACAGAACAGAGAAGAGTTTAAAATATAAAAAGCTGGTAGAAAATTTTTACAACCCCCTGCCTCCACAACAGGTACTACTTATTAATCTCTATTTAAGATGTATTCTGATGCAGGAGAATTAAAAAACGTGCAGAAAAAAAAGTCAATAGTAATACTGAGTCAAAATGATTAGTGTGAATGTGTTAAATAAGCTAATATGTAAGTAAGGAAGGGCTTCATAAATTATGAAATATTAAATGGCTATAAATATTAAGCTAGTTGATAACCTTTATCTCTAATGAATGTTTTGGAACAGAAATTTTTAGAAAATGGAAAAATATATTTAAAGTAACAAATTATTACATTTAAAATAATAAATTATTTAATAACAATTTGCATTTCATTTTCTCCCTTTAATGATCTCAGTGTATTTTTCTGATAATTATCATCTTTTTATTGAAGTATAGTTGATATACAATATTACACTAGTTTCAAGTATACAACACAGTGGTTCAACAGTTACCCACGATTTTAAATCTTCACCCACCACTAGTGCAGTTACTGTCCACACACAAAAACCACTGGCTATATTATCCATGCTGTACTACTACCCCCGTGACCAACTTATATTATGTTCAGAATTTTTGTGCCTCTTTACCCTCCTCACCCTCCTTACCCACCCACCCCAAACCCTCCCCCATGGTAACCACCAGTCACTTCTCAATGTCTGAATCTACTCCTAGTTTGTTCGTCCTGTTTTATTTCTAGATTACAGAAATACATGAAATCATATGGTATTGGTCTTTTCCCATCTGGCTTATTTCATTTAGCATAATACCTTCCAGGTATTCTTTTACCTTGTAATTTCCTTCCTTCTGCTTGCACTGAGTTTAATTTGTTCCTCTTTTTCTTTTTCTTTGTTTTTTTTTTAAGTAGAAGCTTATTCATTTCAGACCTTCCTTCTTTTTCTCATACCAACATCTAATGCTACACATTTCCCTCTAAGCACTGCTTCAATTGTATCCCAGATTCTAGTATGTTACATTTTAATTTTCATTCAGTTCAAAATATTTTCTGATTTCCCTTGAGACTTCCTTTTTGTCCCATGGGTTTTTTAGAAGGGTGTTCATTTCCAAATATTTCCACATTTTTCCAGGTATCTTTCCGTTACTGACTACTAGTTTAATTCTGAAATAGAGAGTATACTTTGTACAATTTCAATTGTTTTTGAATTATTTGTTTCACAGCCCAGGATATCATTTTGATAAATGTCTAACACTCTAAGTCAGTACTTTTATCAAAAAAATTTAACATTGTGTGGAAAATCCTTCAAAAGCATCTACTCTTTTCCCATCAATAAAACAATATCAACACACAGATAATTTAATGTTTAAAGAAGTATTTTGATATTAAGTATAACTTACTTGTAATAGAGATCTTGATAGAACACAAGGTGATTGTTCACTAAATTCACAGAAAAAATCCTAATAGAGAAAAAGTAATGTCATTAATAGATTAAATAAACGCTGAAAACTTTGCATACAGAGCATAATTTTTACTAGACCTGACAATGATATATTACCAGAATTAAAATAGGACAAAGAGCTAAAGATCACTTCTACAGGAATTTCTAATTGTATTAATGGGACAATGGATAATTTTAGAACCTTTTTAACGAACTGACCAATAATAATATTATGTGATACCAATATAAAATTTGTACACCATGAAAATAATACTATCAAAATGATTTACTACTAATGGCAGAAGTTCACTTCTCTTTCACAGAAAAAATACCAGGCCAACTGGATTCCTATTACTGACTCTGGGGAAAGACCAAAAGATATGCTTAGGAAACTATACATGGCTTTATACACAGATTTAAAAACAGTTAACTGAAATGTGAACTTCTGTAATAATTTGTCATCTCTATATTTTTCTGCATTTTCCAAACTTTAGAGTTAAGTAAAAATGTATGTACTTTAATATTTGGATTTGGGTTAGGACAGGTATCTGGGCTTGAGGACGCCTATAGTATTGCTGAAGGCTGGCAATGAGAGAACAAAAGATAGGGAACCTACAACTTCTCCCTTGGAAACAGAGTTGCTGCCCAGATGACTCTATGCAGAGCACCCCTAGACAATTACAGGTGGCACTTTTTCCCACTGAGTCCTCCACTGTAGCCTAAGGATCCCCTCAATGACTCAGAGCTGGTATTAAAGATGAACCCATCTGCCACCCAAGTCCATCCAAGAAAGGCAATTATTATTATTGAACTTGGAAAGTCCTTGGTCATTTTATCTCTAAAATGAGACGGGAAAAGTGGGAGAGGGGAGGGTAGAGGAAGGAGAGTGGGGGTAGAAGGAAGCAGTAGGGGCTGGTGAGAGAGGGAAAAGGAGGGGGGAGATGTTTTTCAAGGGCTCACTGAAGTCTCCCTATTTTAAAAAAAGGTTTTCTTTTTCTCCTTGAATTGTTTTACCTTCAGGTTATTATCTCATGAGCCTTGACTTTTCTATACCATTGAACAGCCAAGCAGCAATCTTTTAAATTCCCTCCTCTTTTAAAGGAGACAAAACTTGGGTTTTGCAGTTTACTGTCTTTCTCCACCGACTGTAGCTCTTTTATCGGCTCTTCTTCATCCCAAATCTTAAGTATGGAAAGCCCTTGCCTGCTTTTCTTTCTATATTTGTTACCCAATGATCCTCAATTTAAATGGATGCTCTGCCAAAATCTATCAAGTTTCTCCAGTCAGTTCACTCTCTTTTTTTCAAAACCCTATTCTTAAAACTCGAGTGACTTACCTAAACTTTTCTTTCTAATGTATGAAATCCTTATGAGGATTAAATAGGGGGAAAAAAGTATACACACCAACCCCCACACACCTCTTAATCCTCTAGCTAGCACAGAAAATAGGTAAGCTTATTTACCCTTGGGACAGTCTCTAAAAAATAATAAACTACTCTGTTGATAAAATCAAAGTTATATTCCAGAACAGAGATTTTTACTTACCAGGATGCAATGTAAATTTGTTAAATTGACCACCTCACAGACAGTTTTTATTCTATCTATTAACCTTGTAAAATAGTTGACCATTTCTTCCCTTTTAATTATTTTTGCATATCGAGGGAAGGTGGGTGGAAGTAGCCTCTGGTTAACAAGGGGCTCAAAACCCATCATAATTGGATGATCTAAAAAGAAAAAGAAGAAAGATTTTCAATGTTTCTCTGAATTTTAAACCTCAAATACTGCTAAGTATCAAAAGAGGTCATTTTCAAAAACATCTCCAAATCCAAATCACAGTGCTCTCTAAATGGATTTTATAATTTATAATGAATATACCTATATATATGCACTTTTTAAAATGAGATAAGCAGATTTAATAACCTAAGATTGTGCTTCCCACCTACACGGGGTGGTAGTGGTGAAGGAGAGGGGTTTGTACCTCAAAATGACCTCCAAGCCAAGAATGGGATAAAATAGGGTCGATATATTCCCTCAAAAGAAAAAAAAGGCAATCCTGCACTAACCATGAGACTGTGAAGAAACGTAAAATGGGAACATGGGAACACAAATGTAGGCTTGTCTTCCTTCCGTTAGTGAGCAATAGAATCAACTCAAACTTAGCTCCCTAATAATGCAGAACAGTGGAGAACAGTCTCTACCCACACCCGCCCCCCTGACCCCCGTGAGTGTGGGATGCATTTGGTATTGAGATGTAACTGCAGAAGACCACGATGCTGTAAGAAAACAACATATTACAAGAGCCCTTAAGGGTGGGGTGAGTCCCTTTCCCATTCTCTGTCTGCTGGTGATCTCAGTCTTCACACCAGCTCAAAGCTCCACATTAAGCCATTCTCAACTTGAAATCTAAAACGAGGATGTATATCCCTGAAAGAAAAGTGATTAAGAATTTGGCACTCAAAAGTTCTTCTGGGGGACTACAAATTAAGAATAAAAAAAATAGTTTTAGATGTCAATGAAAGATAAAATTAAACAGGCATCATTAAGAATTAAAAGCAAACAAATACTTAACCAAATTTTAATAATGCTCCTGAGACATACATCATAATTGTTGCTGAGGATCATGCAAATAAAGATGTTCCCCAGAGATCCCGGCCTTCTTCCTCCTTTCCATACTTAAGTTTTCCCTGTTTGAAGTTATTTTTATATAAATTTCAATTTAACCAATGATTTCAGGACTAAAATAATTAGCCTACAATCTTTCTCCTGAGTTCCAAACCTATGATTTCTAACTACAGAATGGACATATTTCCATGTTGGTATCTCTCACAGTATCTCAAAAGGCACATGTCCAAGAGCTACCTTTACCTTGCCCTAAACATTGCTTCTCCTCTTATACTGACTTTCTCAGTAAAATGACCCACTGTCCTTACAATTACTTAAGACAGAAACGTCCTTACCTCTTACCTCATCTGCTTTAATCAGTCCATGTCTAGTATTTCACTTTGTGTCTACTGATTCTGTTCTTCCACTTCACACTTACTGCCAGTTAAACAGTCAAACTAGCTTCCCTGCATTACCTGTCCCCTCATGAATTAATCCTAATTAACTGAGACGACACTGTCTTAACTAAATTACAACCTGATTCTATTACTGGCTAATGCCCTGAGCAGCTCAAAAGTCTGTTTTGACCCATTTCTATTTTAAGATCCTAAGGTTTCCAAAGTACCTCCAAAGTTGTTTTTCAGTTTTCCTGGAAGAGATGCAATTGCTTACTGTTCTGAACCAATTTGGTCCAAGCCACAGAAGTGACACCTACACATATGAACCAGAAAGTGTCCAAGAGTTGCCTCATTATCATAGTAAAATCCGCACTAAAGGGGGAGCTGCAACACAAATCTAGGTACAGCGATGTATGTAGAGATGTTTTCAAACTGTCCCTGTGTGAACTTAATCCACCTTTACATATGATGACAAAATCTTCCCTTTTAATATTCATTTCCTTGTCCCAGGAAAGGAGACTTGCTTTCTATTGCCCATGGAGCCATGGCTTTGGAAGTGATCCTCCATGGTCTCCTTATTTGCTGCAAATAAAATTTACTTTCTGTGACTACTTCTGGTGAAGGTTTTTGACTTCAACTCATCAAGGAGCAAACTCATATTGAGTTGGCAACAGTTTCACTCTCCTAATCCAAAAATTTTGTTGAATCCTTTTTATATACAGTAAAAAGTCTCTGGTTGATTACTGGAAGGTGCCTTACAAATTTCTGCTAACAGTTTAGAAAAAAAACTTGTACTTCAATGGAACACTATGCATTGTTAGATTGATTCTGTGGGAGCTAATTAAAATCCATCAGTTGTAGGTGACTGACGGACATTTGCAAATTCTGTCTTGTCTGGTAGAGAATTCAATGGACTTCCCACTCTACAGAAACGTTTTGCCTCCACTTATAATTTATTTCAACATTCCATTGCTCCATATAAATGTGTGTTTTAAAACTTTTCATGTCTGGTTATATCACTGAGTAAGTTTAACAAAATCCTTAACACATTCATTTTTTTAATCTGCATGAGTCATGGTTTTATTTTTTTGTGAAAATCACCTTTTTAATATTCCCTATTCCCTACACACCATAAGTTATAAGCAAGCACGGTGGCTTACAAATATGTTTTATTATGCCTCTTTACTTAAACTATTCTACCTGTCAAACCAACCCCTTCTTAGCCTGGGAGACTTGCTATAGCTTGAATCCCCTCTCGTCCCTAGCCCTCCCATATTACTTTGTAAGTGTGCCCCATCACATTGTCTGGGCGGGATTAGATCACTCTCCCTGTCCCTGAGTTCTTCTGAAAGCAGGAACTGTCTTGTGTCCCAAGCACCAAAATGCCTGGCTCATAACAGGCATTGCATACATGTTTTCTGAATGACAGATATGCATGATCAAAACAAAAAGAAAGACTGCTACCACTATAATAAAATAGTTTGAATTTCTGATTTATAACACTTCACTTAGAACCAAGGTAAAAGTAGTAGTGACCAGGCTGTAGGAAGCCTCTTTTATATATAGCAAAAAGTCTCTGGTTGGTTACTGGAAGGTCTTTACAAATTCCTGCTAACCCTATAGAAAAAAAATTTTGTACTTCAATTTTGGCTTTGAGCTTCAATGGTATATGCACAGAATCCAGACACTTAAATTGTACATTACATTTTTATTTTCCCTCAAAGCATTCTAATATGCATCTAAAATTATTACCCAGGAATATTAGGTATGTTAATAATATAGGTATGTTAATTAAAATACCTATTTTAGGCCTCAAACCACACATAGAAGATAGATAATAGCCACTCATTAAAATCAGTATCACCATGAAGAGTAGTAAATACTAATGGAAAACAGATATCAAATACAAGATACTTGGTAGTACATTTATTTTTATACAAACTAAAAAGTGCAATATGAAACAGTATTAACTTCTGAAACTGATTCAGCTGTCCTGTAGACTACAGGGTGTTTAGTAGCATCCCTGACTTCTCCAAACTAATGCTGGTAGCATCCCTGTAATTGTTAAAGCCAAAAATGAACCCAGACATTGCCAAATGTCCCTGGGAGGCCCCAGGTGAGAAACTCTGGACCAAACAAATATAAGCAACTTCAATTCAGCATGGATAAGCCCAGGATGTAACACAAGCATCTAATCCATGGAAAAATTAAACAGATGACTTCCTAGAAGTGAAGGCTAAGAAAGACCTATATGATGAGAAGTCATTCAAAGGACAAAAAATTAGGACAAAGTATTCCAAACATATTAAAGGCCCCTAGAGGACAGAGAATATGGCTTTCCTTTTTTCCACAGGGAACTGCAATTTTCTGACTCGTAATTTCTCCAAATTCAGTTAGTAAAAATAGATGCATATAAATTGAGTGGGGACAAAGTCCTTATGCATAAAATTACAAGTTATCTGTATGCCTTTCTCCATTCTCCACACACATTTAAATTTCCCCTCAACATTTTTGTGGACGTTGTTAATGGTTAGTGGGTTAAAGTGGTTCCTAGGTACTATTTTTAAGTTTCAGCTGCTGTTGAATCTCATGTGTAAGGACTCTGTAACCACCCTATGCAAGACATGAAAACTTGCCTAAATAGAAAAGAGCCTAAGAACTGAGCTATTTTAAGAAATTGAAGTAGTTATTCAAGATACAGAATAGAGTTGAGCAGGAGAGGGGCTAAATCCACACAAGAGTTGGCATTTGGTTTGATGGTAACACAAACTATGAAATGTTAAAAGCGTTACCACCCAAACCCCTCTCAGAATGAATTGCTCTAATATTTTCCCATTATATATCATAAATCTCTACTGCACAATTTACCTCAGACATGAAGAGCTCTTACTAAAGGAGCTCAGAAAACAATACAATTCAAATCACTTTCTATGCAGCATGTTCTCTGCTCAATAAAATTTTCTTGAATTGAACTGGACACAGATCAGACAAGAAAACTTCTTGACTCTCATCATTTTACAACTCTGTGGGTGTACAAAAATTATCCTGGTTTTCTAGTTAAAATAATTCCTCAATACAATGCTTCTCAGTACAAGAATTTCAAGTGAGATTTTCCCCTCACATTAGCACTTTTAAAAATAAAATAACGGTTTAATTATTATTTTCAGAGCATTATAGCATACTGGTTTAGAGTGTTTTAGTTACTAAAATTCTTGTTAGATAACCAGTCTTCATTAACAGAAGAAAAGTATTACAAGTAGCACAAGATCCTTAGATAAAAGATTTATACTAACAATGTACTTTGACTTAACTCCTCAAACTAAGTCATTCTATTAATTAATTAGATGCCAAAATTAAAGATCTGGAAATTAGTCAAGAGACATAGAAACATTCTATCATTTTTAGACAACACACCTCTCCTAAGTTACATAGGTAATTCATAGTCAGATTTACTGAAATAATTAGTTTTGGATGCTCTGATGTTGGAAGGAATTATGGAAAACAATGTAGAAGCTGTTGAGGATCTGTTGTGATTCTGCACTTTTTGACTACTTGATTTCATTTAATAAAATGTGCAACATTATGCTACGTGAAATAAGGCGAACATAAATGGACAGCTATTGTAGATCCCATTTATGTGAGGTACCTAGAATAGTCCAATTCTTAGAGACAGAAAGCTGAACAGTAGTTGCCAGAGACTGAGGATATGGAGAAATGCAGTATTATTGTTAAATTGGTATGGATTTTCAGTTTGGGAAGACGAAAAGGTCTGGAGAAGGTAGCGGTGTTAGCTGCCTGATAATGTGAACTTACTTGATGCCACTTAAAAATGGTTAAAATGGCAAAGTTTATGTTATGTAAATTTCACTACAATGAACAAAAACTTACAAAAGGTATTAAACCAAAATTGTTAAACTCAAAGGCCTGGTCTCAATGCATATTCTATCATAATCACTGGTCAGAGTAACTTCTGGTATACTATTATGCACACATTTTCATACTGTGATGTTTTGGTGTGTATTTTTTAATAGGTATACACATAAATAATAGAAAAGTTTCAAATGAAACAAACTGGCACACAATGAAATTCAAGTCTCTGCCCAGTTTATCTTGTGACTCCCAGGTCATCTCTGAAGAACCAACCAAAACCATGTTTCTTCTGTGTGTGGGTTTTTACACATATCCTATTCATTTCCAATTTTATTGAGGTATAATTTAAATATAACACAATGCAAATGTTAAGCTTAAAGTTGTTTTGAAAAATATATACAACCATGTAGCTACCACCACAATCAACATATACAAGATTTCCATCTCCACAAAAGGTTCACTGTGCCCTTTCCCAACTAATCACTCCCATTACACCATACACTGCTTTGTATCTCTAGTCTTCCCTACTTTTATACAAAAAGGATCATACAAACTTGTGCTCTTTTATATCTGGCTTCTTTCTGCATGTTTCCAAGATTAATCCATTATGTTGAATGCAACAGTACTTCATTCTTTTCTATTACTGAAAAGAATTTCATTGAAAGGATATACCATAATCTGTCCATTCACATATATATTTTTTTCTATTATTAATGTACAATTACATAAGCAACATTATGGTTACTAGACTCCCCCTATTATCAAGTCCCCACCACACACCCCATTACAGTCACTGTCCATCAGCGTAGTAAGATGCTATAGAATCACTACCTGTCTTCTCTGTGTTATACTGCCTTCCCCATATCCCCCCCCAGCTACATTATGTGTGCTAACTGTAATACCCCTTTTTTCCACCTTATCCCTCCCTTCCCACTCATCCTCCCCAGTCCCTTTCCCTTTGGTAACTGTTAGTCCATTCTTGGGTTCTGTGAGTCTGCTGCTGTTTTGTTTCTTCAGTTTTTTGTTTGTTCTTACACTCCACAGATGAGCGAAATCATTTGATATTTGTCTTTCTCCATCTGGCTTATTTCATTGAGCATAATACCCTCTAGCTCCATCCATGTTGTTGCAAATGGTGGGATTTGTTTTCTTCTTATGGCTGAATAATATTCCATTGTGTATATGTATCACTTCTTCTTTATCCAGTCGCATAATGATGGACACTAAGGTTGCTTCCATTTCTTGGTTATTGTAAATAGTGCTGCGATAAACATAGGGGTGCATCTGTCTTTTTGAAACTGGGCTGCTGCATTCTTAGGGTAAATTCCTAGGAGTGGAATTCCTGGGTCAAATGGTATTTCTATTTTGAGTTTTTTGAGGAACCTCCATACTGCTTTCCACAATGGTTGAATGCTTTCCCAACAGCAGTGTAGGAAGATTCCCCTTTCTCCACATCCTCAACAATACTTGTTGTTGTTTGTCTTCTGGATGGCGGCAATCCTAGCTGCTGTGAGGTGGTATCTCATCGTGATTTTAATTTGCATTTCTCTGATGATTAGCGATGTGAGATAGAGAATCTTTTCATGTGCCTGTTGGCCATCTAAATTTCTTCTTTGGAGAAGTGTCTGTTCAGTTCCTCTACTCATTTTTTAATTGGCTAATTTGCTTTTTGTTTGTTGAGGTATGTGAGCTCTTTATATAATTTGGATATCAACCCCTTATCAGATATATCACTTATGAATATATTCTCTGATACTGTAGGATGTCTTTTTGTTCTACTGATGGTGTCCTTTGCTGTACAGAAGCTTTTTAGTTTGATATACTCCCACTTGTTCATTTTTGCTTTTGTTTCCCTTGCCCAGGGAGATATGTTCATGAAGAAGTTGCTCATGTTTATGACCAAGAGATTTTTACCTATGTTTTTTTCTAAGAGTTTTATGGTTTCATGACTTACATTCAGTACTTTAATCCATTTTGAGTTTATTTTTGTGTATACGGTTGGACAATAATCCAGTTTCATTCTCTTACATGTAACTGTCCAATTCTACCAGCACCAGCGGTTGAAGAGGCTGTCATTTCCCGACTGTATATCCATGGCTCCTTTATTGTATATTAATTGACCATATATGCTTGGGTTTATATCAGGGCTCTCTAGTTTGTTCCATTGGTCGATGGGTCTGTTCTTGTGCGAGTACCAAATTGTCTTGATTACTGTGGCTTTGTAGTAGAGCTTGAAGTTGGGGAGCGTAATTCCCCCCCTTTATTCTTCCTTCTCAGGATTGCTTTGGCTATTCAAGGTCTTTTTTGGTTCCATATGAATTTTAGAACTATTTGCTCTAGTTCATTGAAGAATGCTGTTGGTATTTTGATAGGAATTGCATTGAAACTGTAGACTGCTTTAGGCAGAATGGCCATTTTGACAATATTAATTCTTCCTATCTATATTTTCATTTATTGGTATCTTCTTTAATTTCTCTCATGAATGTCTTGTAGTTTTCAGAGTATAGGTCTTTCACTTCCTTGGTTAGGTTTATTCCTGGGCATTTTATTGTTTTTGATGCAATTGTGAATGGAATTGTTTTCCTGATTTCTCTTTCTGCTAGTTCATTGTTAGTGTATAGGAATGCAACAGATTTCTGTGTATTAATTTGTATCCCACAAGTTTACTGAATTCAGGTATTAGATCTAGTAGTTTTTGAGTGGATTCCTTAGGGTTTTTTATGTACAATATCATGTCATCTGCAAATAGGAACAGGTTGACTTCTTCCTTACCAATCTGGATGCCTTTTCTTTCTTTGTGTTGTCTGATTACCATAGCTAGGACCTCTAGAACTATGTTGAATAAAAGTGGGGAGAGTACGCATCCTTGTCTTGTTCCTGATCTTAAAGGAAAAGCTTTCAGCTTCTCACTCTTAAGTATAATGTTGGCTGTGGGTTTGTCACATATGGCCTTTATTATGTTGAGGTACTTACCCTCTATACCCATTTTGTTGAGAGTTTTTATCATGAATGGATGTTGAATTTTGTCAAATGCTTTTTCAGCACCTATGGAGATGATCATGTGGTTTCTGTCCTTTTTGTTGACGTAGTAGATGATGTTGATGGATTTTCGAATGTTGTACCATCCTTGCATACCTGGGATGAATCCCACTTGATCATGATGGATGATCTTTTTGAATTCGGTTTGCTAATATTTTGTTGAGTATTTTTGCACCTATGTTCATCAAGGATACTGGCCTATAATTTTCTTTTTTGTGGTGTCTTTTCCTGGTTTTGGTATTAGAATGATGATGGTCTCATAGAATGAGTTTGGGAGTATTCCCTCCTCTTACACTTTTTGAAAAACTTTAAGGAGGATAGGTACTAGGTCTTCACTAAATGTTTGATAAAATGCAGCAGTGAAACCATCTGGTCCAGGAGTTTTGTTATTAGGTAGTTTTTTGATTACCAATTCAATTTCTTTGCTGGTAATTGGTCTATTCAGATTTTCTGTTTCTTCCTGGGTCAGCCATGGAAGGTTGTATTTTTCTACAAAGTTGTCCATTTCTTCTAGGTTATCCAGTTTGTTAGCATATAATTTTTCATAGTATTCTCTCATAATTCTTTGTATTTCTGTGGTGTCTGTAGTGATTTTTCCTTTCTCATTTCTGATTCTGTTTATGTGGGTAGACTCTCTTTTTTTCTTGGTAAGTCTGGCTAGGGATTTACCTATTTTGTTTATTTTCTCAAAGAACCTGCTCTTACTTTCATTTATTCTATTGTTTTATTCTTCCCAAATTAATTTATTTATGCTTTAATATTTATTATATACCTCCTTCTATTGACTTTGGGCCTCATTTGTTCTTCCTTTTCTAGTTTCATTAATTGTGAGTTTAGACTGTTCATTTGGGATTATTCTTCTTTCCTGAGGTAGGCCTGTATTGAAATATATTTCCCTCTAAGCATGGTCTTTGCTGAGTCGCACAGATTTTGCAGTGTTGAATTATTGTTGTCATTTGTCTCCATATATTGTTTGATCTCTGTTTTTATTTGGTCATTGATCCATTGGTTATTTAGGAGCATGTTATTAAGCTTCCATGTTTTTGTGGGCTTTTTCATTTTCTTTGAATAATTTATTTCTAGTTTTATACCTTTGTGACTGGAGAAGCTGGTTGGTACAGTTTCAATCTCTTTGAATTTACTGAGGTTCTTTTTGTGGCCTAGTATATAATCTATTCTTGAAAATGTTCCATGTGCACTAGAGAAGAACGGGTATCCTGTTGCTTTTGGATGGAGTGTTCTGTAGATGTCCGTGAGGTCCACTGTTCTAATACGTTGTTCAGTGCCTCTGTCTCTTTATTTTCTGTCTGGTTGATCAGTCCTTTGGAGTGAGTGGCGGGCTGAAATTTCCTAAAATGAATGCATTGCATTCTATTTCCCCCTACAGTTCTATTAGTATTTGTTTCACATATTTGGTGGTCCTGTGTTGGGTGCATAGATATTTATAATAGTTATATCCTCTTGTTGGACTGACTCCTTTATCATTATGTAATGTCCTTCTTTGTCTCTTGTGACTTTCTTTATTTTGAAGTCTATTTTGTCGGTTACAAGTACTGCAACTCCTGCTTTTTTCTCCCTATTAGTTGCATGAAATATCTTTTTCCATCTCTTTATTTTCAGTCTGTGTATGTCTTTGGGTTTGAAGTGAGTCTCTTGTATGCAGCATATAGATGGGTCTTGTTTTTTTATCCATTCAGTGACTCTACGTCTTTTGATTGGTACATTCAGTCCATTTACATTTAGGGTGATTATGGATAGGTATGTACTTATTGGCATTGCAGGCTTTAGATTTGTGGTTACCAAAGGTTCAAGGGTAATTCCCTTCCTATCTAACAGTCTAATTTAACTCACTCATATGCTATTACAAATGACCTAAAGATCTGGGTTTTTTTCCTCCTTTTTCTTCCTTCTCCATTCTTTGTATGTTATGAATCATGTTCTGTATTCTGTCTACCCCTTGGGTTACATCTATTTAGCCTTAGGAATACTTCATCTATAGAAGTCCCTCCAAAATACACTGTGAGATGGTTTGTGGGAGGTAAATTCTCTCAGCTTTTGCTTACCTGAAAATTGTTTAATTCCTCCTTCAAATTTAAATGATACCCTTGCCGGATAAAGTATTCTTGGTTCAAGGCCCTTCTGCTTCATTGCATTAAATACATCTTTCCACTCCCTTCTGGCCTGTAAGGTTTCTGTTGAGAAGTCTGATGAGAGTCTGATGGGTTTTCCTTTGTATGTGATCTTTTTTCTATTTCTAGCTGCTTTTAAAAGTCTGTCTTTATCCTTGATCTTTGCCATTTTAATTATTATATGTTTTGGTGTTGTCTCCTTGGGTCCCTTGTGTTGGGAGATCTGTGCATCTCCGTGGCTTGAGAGACTATCTCCTTCCCCAGATTGGGGAAGTTTTCAGCAATTACCTCCTCAATGACACTTTCTATTCCTTTTTTCTCTCTTTTCTTCTTCTGGTACCCCTATTATGCGAATATTCTTCCATTTGGATTGGTCACACAGTTCTCTCAATATTCTTTCATTCTTAGAGATTCTTTATTCTTTCTGTGCCTCAGCTTCTTTGTATTCCTCTTCTCTAATTTCTATTCCATTTACCGTCTCTTCTACTACATATAATCTCCTTTTAAATCCCTTCATTGTATGTTTCATTTCAGATATGTAATTTCTTAATGATTGAATGTCCATCTTAAATTCATTCCAGAGTTCTTGAATATTTTTCTGTACCTCCATAAGCATGTTTATGATTTTTATTTTGAACTCTCTTTCAGGAAGATTGGTGAGTTCAGTTTCATTTGGCTTTTCTTCTAGAATTTGTGAGATTTTGGTCTGAACCATGTTCTTTTGACATTTCATATTTCTGTGTGGTGCCCTGAGGCTGCTCAGCCCCTAGAGAGAGGTTGGGGGTCATAGGGGAGTGGAGCTGGTGTCTGCGGGGAGGAAAATCTGTTTCTTGAATCCCGCCTGCAGTGCCTGTCTCCTGTATGAGAGCCAGTGGGCCAAGCACACAGGTGTAAGTCTCTGTGCTCTGCATCTCTAGCTGTTGTCCTCTGACTGGCCTGACGCCAGAGCAGTAACTGCTGGTTTGCAAGCCAGTGCCGGCAGTCCAGTAGGAAAGCACAGCTGAATGGCTGTCACAGTGGGGGCCTCAGAGCTGAATAGCCAGGCAGGGGATGGAGTGCCCGAAGCTCCTCGAAGTTCCCAATCTGCTGGGCAGAGCACACCCAGACAAACTTGTCCCCTATTCCTTCCCCTGCGCAGCAAGCTCCGTGCAATCTCCACCCCTTCAGAAGCCCTCTCGCTGCTAGGAAGCCCGTCTGATCGCCCACCTTTCCTTAGTCCCAGAGTGGCTGGGTATGGATCCCGTCCTCCACAAACAGCCGGAATCTGTTTCTCAAGAACTCTGCCTGTCGCAGCTCCCCATCCTCCAGAGCACCACACAGTGTAGGTTTCTGTTCACAAAGCAGATCTCCTGGGCTACATGTTCAGCCGTCCCAGGCTTACACCCCCTTCCCGCTCTGTTTCTCTTCCTCCTGCTGGTGAGCTGGGGTAGGGGGAGGGCTTGGGTCCCGCCGGATCAAGGCTTTCATACATTACCCTGTTTGTGAGATCTGCTCTGTTCGTGAGGCCTGTAATCAGTCTGGTGCAGCCTTCTTTCCTGTTGTTGTTTTAGGGTTAGTTGTATTAACTATATTTTTGCACCATCTGTGGTTTTGGGAGGAATTCTCTGTCTCACCTCTCACACCATCATCATCATGAATCTCTCTGTGTTGATTTTTTAAGGTGAACTTTTCTTCTTTTGAAGCAATATCAAACTTAGAGTGAAGTTTCAAGTACAATCAATACTGAATTACCCTTACATTGAAGAGTGTTATACCTACAAACACGTTCTTAAATATTCACAATACAATCAAAATTGAAAAAATAACAATGATCAATTACTATTATCTAATCCTCAGACTTCATTCAAGTTTTGCAAACTGTTCTAATAATCTTCTTTCTTCACATCTACATCAGAATCACAAATTGTACTAATTTCATTGACTTTTAATGTCCTTCAATTTTAGTCTCCTGAGCTAGTAAGACCAGGAGCCTGGCACTCCTGCTCCATTTTTGTTGGAGGAAATATTCAAATTCAAAGACAAAATTTAAGCCAAAAGACAATAGCCAGGAAGTAATTCCAGTTCTTCTAAACTTAAGAAAATTTCTTTTAAGTTGAAAAGTGACCTTCCATAAATTCAGGAGCAGACACACAAGTCTTCAGTCTGGAGTGAGGGTGGGCAGTGGCTGCTGGCTCAGACCAGGGACAGTCTCACTTTAAAGAAGCTGCAGGCAGAGAGGGGTTCTTCAGTCTTTTCTGGGCTCCCATGACCTTGACAACTGTGCAATCTAGCACGCCAATAGTTTTGGGTACTGCCCAAACCAAACACGGGTTTGTTTTGTGTCCTTGTGATCAGGTTCAGATTATAAGTCTTTCACCTATAATAGAGGTGACATAATTCTTTCATTGTACCCTATTAACTACATGGTGATTTGACTCACTACTGGTAATATTAACTTTGACCACTTGATCAAGTTGTGTCTGACAGGTTTCTTCAGTATAGTTACTCCTTTTCCCTTTTTGGATAATTTATATTTGGGGGAAGAGAAGGAGAGGACACCTACATATGCTTATCATCATCAAACTGTCTGTTTGTTAACTTATTTACTTGTATCAGTATGGAAACACAGCTCCTTCTTTTATTCCACATGTTGAAATCTATTAGAAATATCTACTTCAATGCTCAAGTTGTCCCAAACTTTGCATGTGGAATTCCACATCAAGCTGCTTCTGTGTCCAACTGGCATGTGCCCATCAACCTTTGAACATTTACTTACTTCTTCCACAGTAAGTTCCAGGCTCATCTTTCCCTATCCTAGTCCTGGAATCACCCAGGTCTCCAAGATGTGCTAGTGCCTTTCATTTTTGTATCTTGTTTCCAGCTTTACTAAGTTATAATTTACAATAAAATTGTAAGATATTTCAAATGTACAACATGATGATTTGTTATATGTATACACATTCTGAAGAGTCCCCCGCCATCAAGTTAATTAATACATCCATCACCTCACATAACTCCTTCCCCCATCCTTTGAGGCTGAATAATATTCCACTGTAGATATATACCATATTTTCTTTATCCACTCATTTGTGGACACAGGTTGTTTCCATACATTGCCTATTGTAAATAATGCTGGAAAAATTAATGGAAAAAGTACACAAAAGGAAACCAAAAGAAAGAAGGGAAGCTAAATTTATATCAGACAAAACAGACTTTAAGACAAAGACTGTAACAAGAAACAAAGAAGGTTATTATATAATGATTTATATAAAGGAATCAATTAATTAAGAGTATATAAAAATTGTAAATATTTATGTAGCCAACATAGGAGCACCTAATATATAAAGCAAATATAATAACAAATCAGAACAGGGAAATAGACAACAACACAATAATAGCAGAGGACTTCAAAAGTCACTTTCAACAAAGGTTAGATCATCCGAACAGAAAAATCAATAAGGAAACAGTGTACTTGAAATATACTTTAGATCAAATGGACCTAACAAGACATGTAGAATGTTCCACTTACTAGAAGCAGAATCCACATTCTTCTCAAGCACACACGGAACATTCTCCATGATAGATCACATAATAAGACACAAAACAAATCTTGACAAATTTTAAAAGACTGAAGTCATACCAACTATCCTTTCCAACCACAATGGTAAAAACTAGAAATCAACAAAAGAGAAAAGCTGGAATATTTAGAAACACATGACAACTACACAACACATTTCTCAACCAATGGGTAAAAAGAATTTAAAAATACCTCAAAAGAGATGATAATGAAAATACAACATACCAAATCCTATGGGATGCTGCAAAACCATTTCTGAGCAGGAAGTTTACAGTGATAAATGCATATATTAAGAAATTAGAGAGATGTCAAACAACTTTACACCTCAAGAAACTAGAAAAAGAACAAATTAAGCTCAAAGTCAGAAGAAAGAAGGAAATAATAAAGATCATGATGGAAATAAATGAAACAGAGACCAAAAAAAAAGGAAAAAAACATCAGTGAAAGCTAAGAGCTGATTTTTTGGAATGATAAACTAAACTTGCCAGACTTTTACCTACAATCTGTCTTTTAATTGGAGAACTTAGTCCATTTACATTTAAGGTAATTATTCTTAGGTACAGATTTAACCATTGTCATTTTGTTTTCTAGTTGTTTTGTAATTCCCTACATTCCTTTTATCTCCTCTTGGTCTCTTCCTTTGTATTTTTTGGTGATTTTCTATAATGGAATGCTTTGAATTCCCTTCCCTTTACATTTTGTAATTTACTATAGGTTTTTGCTTTGTGGTTACTATGAGGCTTATACACAACACCTTATATCAATAGGTCTATTTTAAGCTATTATAAATACAAAAGCCATCCCCAACTCATATTTTTTGATGTCACAATTTGTATCTTTTTATGCTGTGTATCCATTATTGTAGTTATAATTACTATTAAAACTTTTCTCTTATACAGTGACTTATTTACCACATTATGAATTTAACAGTCTATTTACCTTTATCAGTGAGCGTTATACTTCTTTATGTTTTTATGTTACTAATTAGCATCCTTTCATTTCAGCTTGAAGAACTCCCTTTAACATTTCTTATGATGTGGGTCTAGTGGTGATTAACTCCTTCAGATTTTGCTTATCAGGAAAACATATTATTGCTTCTTCAATTATGAGTAACTATGCTGGGCAGAATATTCTTGATTAGCAGGTTTTTCTTTCAGCACTTTGAAATATGATCCTTTTCCCTGCTCTTCTGCAAGGTTTCTGCTGAAAAATCTGCTGATAGTTTTATTGGGGGTTCCCTTTTATAAAAAGTTGATTGTCTTTTGCTGCTTTGAGATGCCACTTGCCTTTTAACTTTTCACAATTATATTGTGTATTGGTGTGGGCCTCCTTGGATTCTTCTTGTTTCATAATTCCTACGCTTCCTGAATCTGGATGCCTATTACTTTCCCCAGATTAGGGGCATTATCAGTCATTATTTCCTTGAATAAGCTTTCTGCCACTTTCCCTTCTTTTCTATTCCATCTGGGACGCCTATAATAATGCATATATAGAGTAGGATTAAAGATGGTGGCATAAGAGGTGAGGCACAGGCTTCCTCCTAAAACCGCATATAATACCAAAATATACTTAATACAACTAATCCTGAAAGAGCAACAGGAAAGAGGACTGCGCTGGACTGCATACACCTGGAGAAAAGAGCAGACCTCACAGAACAGGATAACGTACCAAAGTTGTGGCCCAGCGGGACTCAAGCCCTTCCCGCACCCCAGCTCACCAGTGGGAGGAAGAAATGCTGAGCAGGGAGGGAGTGGAGGCCTGGGACTGCTGAACACCTAACTCCAGAGATCTGCTTTGGGAGCACAAACCTACAATTCATGGTGCTTGCATGATACTTTGTGATTACGGGGTTGGAAAGCCAAGACAGGCAGAATTCCTGGAGAGACTGAGATTCCAGCTACTTGTGGAAAGCAGGGATCCATATCCCACTGCTCTGGGACAAAAGAAAAGCGAGCAGTCTGAGAGACTTGCTAACAAGAAAGCCCTTAGCAAGAGGGCTGCTAATGGGGCAAAGACTGCAGAGAGGTTACTGCTCAGGAGAGAGGACAGGTAGACAAAATTGTTGGGAGCTTTGCCATATAGACTCTCATATTTGAGGAGGAAAAAGAAATCTTCCTCCTTAGACGATCTTCAGGTGCTCCAGCTCCCTGGCTGGCTACAAAACTCCAAGGACCCCCTCCATGATACGCAGCCTACTGCACCTTTTTTCAGGACAACCTCACCTGGCTCGCAAACTGACAAACACTACCCTGGCATAAGCCCAGCCATAGGGAAGATCTGTCTATAGCAACTACAAATGCAAAGCATAGAGGCTTATACCTGTGTGCTCAGCCCACTGGTTCAGGCAGTGGAGACAGGAATAGCAGCCAGGTAGCAGGAAACAGCTCTTTCCTCCCCCAAAGCACCAATACCACTCCCCTGCGACTCCCCCATATTGCTTCAGAGCTTGAGCAACTCCAGAGGTAGAGCTTCTGGGCCCTAGAGGGCGCCATATACAAATATGAAACACCAAAGGAATCTGGTTCAGAGTAAAACTATTAATACCATTCCTGAGAAAGATTTAAATGACACAGACCTCATGACTCTTCCTGAAAGGGAGTTCAAAATAAAAACATTAACATGCTCATGGAGGTACAGAAAGACATTCAAGACCTCAGGAATGAATTCCGGTTGGATATCCAATCGTTGACAAGCACAATGGATGGTATTAAAAGCAGATTGGATACTGTGGAGATGATAAATGAAATAGAAACTAGAGAAGAAGAATATAAAGAAGCTGAGGCACAGAGAGAAAAAAGAATCTCTAAGAATGAAAGAATATTGAGAAAACTGTGTGATCAATCCAAGCGGAACAATATTCGCATAATAGGGGTACCAGAAGAAGAGAGAGGAAAAAGGTATAGAAAGTGTCTTTGAGGAGGTGATTGCTGAAAACTTCCCCAATCTGGGGAAGGAGATAGTCTCTCAAGCCATGGAGGTGCGGAGATCTCCCAACACAAGGGACCCAAGGAAGACAACATCAAGACATATAGTAATGAAAATGGCAAAGATCAAGGATTAGGACAGACTATTACAAGCACCCAGAGAAAGAAATAAGATCACATACAAAGGAAAGCCCATCAGGCTATCATCAGAATTCTCAACAGAAACCTTACAGGCCAGAAGGGAGTGGGATGATGTATTTAATGCAATGAAGCAGAAGGGCCTTGAACAAAGAATACTTTATCTGGAAAGACTATCATTTAAATTTGAAGGAGGGATTAAACAATTTTCAGATAAGCAAAAGCTGAGAGTTTACCTCCCACAAACCATCTCTACAGTGTATTTTGGAGGGACTGCTATAGATGGAAGTGTTCCTAAGGTTTAATAGCTGTCACCAAAGGTAATAAAGCTATAGTAAAAAAGTAGAACAGCTAATTACTATGCAAAAGCAAAACTTAAAATAACTATCTCCAAACTAACTCCAGACAAAACAGTACAGAATATGACACCTAATATATAAAGAATGGAGGAGGAAGAAAAAGGAGGAAAAAAAAAAAGAACCTTTAGATTGTGTTTGTAATAGCATATTAAGTGAGTTACGTTAGACTCTTAGATACTAAGCACGTTAACCCTGAAACTTTGGTAACCACGAATCTAAAGCCTGCAATGACAATAAGTACATACCTATAGATGATCACCCTAAATGTAAATGGACTGAATGCACCAATCAAAAGACAAAGAGTCACTCAATGGATAAAAAATCAAGACCCATCTATATGCTGCCTACAAGAGACTCATTTCAAACCCAAAGACATACACAGACTGAAAGTAAAGGGATGGAAAAAGATATTTCATGCAACTAATAGGGAGAAAAAAGCAGGAGGTGCAGTACTTGTACCACACAAAATAGACTTGAAAACAAAGTAACAAGAAACAAAGGACATTAGATAATGATAAAACCGTCAATCCAACAAGAAAATATCACCATTATAAATATCTATGCACCCAACACAGGAGTGAAACAAATACTAACAGAATTAAAAGGAGAAATAGAATGCAATGCATTCATTCTAGGAGACGTCAACTCTCCACTCACTCTGAAGGACAGATCAACAAGACAGGAAATAAGTAAGGAGACAGAGGACTGAACAACACAATAGAACATATGTACCTAACAGACATCTACAGAACTCCACACCCAAAAGCAGCAGAATACACATTCTTCTCAAGTGCACATGGAACATTTTCAAGAATAGATCATATACTAGGCCACAAAAAGAGCCTTGGTAAATTCAAACAGATTGAAATTGTACCAACCAGTTTCTCAGACCACAAAGGTATGACACTAGAAATAAATTACACAAAAAAAATGAAAAATTCCATAAAGACATGGAGGCTTCACAACATGCTCCTATATAACCAATGGATCAATGACCAAATAAAAAGAGAACAACATATGGAGACAAATGACAACAATAATTCAACACTACAAAATCTGTGGGACAGAGAAGGCCATGTTAAGAGGAAAGTATATTGCAATACAGGCCTACCTCAGGAAAGAAGAACAATCCCATATGAACAGTCTAAACTCACAATTAACAAAACCAGAAAAAGAACAAATGAGGCCCAAAGTCAGTAGAAGGAGGGACATAATAAAGATTAGAGCATAAATGAATAAAATTGAGAAGAATAAAACAATAGAAAGAATCAATGAAAGTAGGAGCTGGTTCTTGAAGAAAATAAACAAAACAGATAAACGCCTAGCTAAACTTATTAAAAAAAAAGAGAGTCTACTCACATAAACAGAATGAGAAATGAGAAAGGAAAAAAATCACTACGGACACCACAGAAATACAAAGACTTATTAGAGAATACTATGAAAAATTATATGCTAACAAACTGGATAACCTAGAAGAAATGGACAACTTTCTAGAAAAATACAACCATCCAAGGCTGACCCACAGAGAAACAGAAAATCTGAACAGACCAATTACCAGCAATGAAATTGAACTGGTAATCAAAAACCTACCCAAGAACAAAATGCCCGGACCAGATGGCTTCACCACTGAATTTTATCAAACATTTAGTGAAGACCTACTACCCATCCCCCTTAAAGTTTTCCAAAGAGTGGAAGAAGAAGGAATACTTCCAAACTCACTCTATGAGGCCAGCATCACTCTAATACCATAACCAGGCAAAGACACCACCAGAAAAGAAAATTACAGACCAATATCCCTGATGAACATAGATGCAAAAATACTCAACAAAATATTAGCAAACCTAATTCAAAAATACATGAAAAAGATCATCCATCATGATCAAGTAGGATTTATTCCAGGGATGCAAAGATGGTACAACATTCAAAAATCCATCAACATCATCCACCACATCAACAAAAAGAACAAAAAACACATCATCATCTCCACAGATGCTGAAAAAGCATTTGACAAAATTCAACATCCATTCATCATAAAAACTCTAAAAAAAAATGGGTATAGAGGGCAAGTACCACAACATAATAAAGGCCATATATGACAAACCCACAGTCAACATTATACTTAACAGCGAGAAGCTGAAAACTTTTCCTTTAAGATCGGGAACAAGACAAGGATGCCCACTCTCTCCACTTCTATTCAACATAGTACTGGAGGTCCTAGCCACGGCAATCAGACAACACAAAGAAATAAAAGACATCCAGATTGGCAAGGAAGAAGTTGACCTGTCCCTGTTTGCAGATGACATGATACTGTACATAAAAAACCCTAAAGACTCCACTCCAAAACTACTAGATCTAATATCTGAATTCAGCAACGTTGAAATACACAGAAATCTGTGGCATTCCTATACACTAACAATGAACTAGCAGAGAGAGAAATCTGGAAAACAATTCCATTCACAGTTGTATCAAAAAGAATAAAATACCTAGGAATAACCTAACCAAGAAAGTGAAAGACCTGTACTCTGAAAACTACAAGACACTCATGAGAGAAATTAAAGAAGATACCAATAAATGGAAACACATCCCATGCCCATGGATAGGAAGAATTAATATTGTCAAAATGGCCATCCTACCTAAAGCAATCTACAGATTCAATGCAATTCCTATCAAAATACCAACAGCATTCTTCAATGAACTAGAGAAAATCATTCCAAAATTCATATGGAACCACAAAAGACCCCAAATAGCCAAAGCAATCCTGAGAAGGAAGAATAAAGCTGGGGCGATTATGCTCCCCAACTTCAAGCTCTACTACAAAACCACAGTAATCAAGACAAATTTGGTACTGGCACAAGAATAGACCCATAGACCACTGGAACAGACTGGAGAGCCCTGATATAAACCCAACCATATATGGTCAATTAATTTATGATAAAGGAGCCATGGACATAAAATGGGGAAAGGACAGTCTCTTTAACAGCTGGTGTTGGCAAAACTGGACAGCTACATGCAAGAGAATGAAACTGGATTATTGTTTTCACCATATACAAAAGTAAACTCGAAATGGATCAAGGTTCTAAATGTAAGTCATGAAATCATAAAACTCTTAGAAGACAACATAGGCAAAAATCTCCTGAATATAAGCAGGAGCAAATTCTTCCTAAACGTATCTCCTCTAGCAAGGGAAACAAAAGTAAAAATGAACTCATGGGACTACATCAAACTAAAATGTTTCTGTACAGCAAAGGACACCATCAATAGAACAAAAAGGCATCCTATAGTATGGGAGAATATATTTGTAAATGACATATCTGACAAGGGGTTAACATCCAAAATATATAAAGAACTCACATGCCTCAACATCCAAAAGCAAATAACCCGATTAAAAAATGGGCAGAGGATATGAAGAGACAGTTCTCCAAAGAAGAAATTCAGATGGCCAACAGACACATGAAAAGGTGCTCCATATCAGTGATCATCAGGGAAATGCAAATTAAAACCAGATGAGATATCACCTCACACCAGTAAGGATGGTCACCATCCAAAAGACTAAGAACTACAAATGCTGGTGAAGATGCAGAGAGGGGAACCCTCCTATACTGCTGGTGGGAATGTAAGCTAGTTCAACCATTGTGGAAAGCAATATGGACGTTCCTCAAAAAACTAAATGTAGAAATACCATTTGACCCGGGAATCCCACTCCTTGGAATTTACCCAAAGAATACAACTTCTCAGATTCAAAAAGACATATGCACCCCTATGTTTATCGCAGCACTATTTACAATAGCCAAGATATGGAAGCAACCTAAGTGTCCACCAGTAGGTGAATGGATAAAGAGATGTGGTACATATACACAATGGAATACTATTCAGCCATAAGAAAGAAACAAATCCTACCATTTGCAACAACATGGATGGAGCTGGAGGATATTATGCTCAGTGAAATAAGCCAGGTGGAGTAAGACAAGTGCCAAATGATTTCCCTCATTTGTGGAGTAAAACAACGAAGCAAAACTGATGGAACAAAATAGTAGCAGACTCAGAGACTCCAAGAAGGAACTCGTGGTTACCAAAGGGGAGGAGTGTTGGGTGGTGGGTGGGGAAGGGGAGAAAAGGGGATTGAGGGGTATTACGTTTAGTACATATAGTGTGGGGGATCACGGGAAAACAGTGTAGCACAGAGAAGGCAAATAGTGAATCTGTGGCATCTAACTACACTGATGGACAGTGACTGCATTGGGTTATAGGTGGGGACTTGATAATATGGGTAAATGTAGTAACCACATTGTTTTTTCATGTGAAACCTTCATAAGACTGTATATCAATACCTTAATAAAAAAATACAAATGCATATATAGTCTTATATGATGGTATCTCATAAATCCCATGTTGTCTTCACTTTTTTTTTTTTGCTTTGGTTGAATGAATTTTACTGCCCTTTTTGAGTTTGCTGATCCTTTCTTCCACTTGATCTAGTCTGCTGTTGAACTCCTCTATTGATTCTTCCAAATCTGTTACTGTATTCTTCAGTTCTGTGAATTTCTAATTGGTATGTTTATATTTTCTACATCCTTGTTGAAATTCTCACTTTGTTCATTACTTCCTCCTGACCTTGGTAAGATTCGTTGACTGTTATTTTGAACTTCCAATTAGGTAAATCACTTATTTCTGTTATATTATGATCTACTTTAGATATTTATTTCATTTAGAACATATTCCTGTTTCTTCATTTTCCTTGACTCTGTTTGGTTTCTGCACATTAGGTAAAATGCCATGTCTCCTGGTCTTCACAGAGAGGTCTCCTATAGATGAATCTTATCAAACAGCCCACTCAAGTTCCTAATTTTTTCTCTTTAGTGATTGTCCAAGACTCTTTCTTTATTCCTAATCGTTCCCAGTAGTTGAAGGTGTGCCAACACCCACCAGTGTCCCAGAAGAGTCACAGTCAGCATTTTGCTGCAGGCTGATTAGAAGCTGGACCTTCAGGCAGCAGATGAGAAGGTATGTAATTAAAGCCCCTTCCAGAGAAAAACTGGGAAAATAGGATTTTTGCCTAATCCCTGTGTTGAGCCTGGGTGTCAGCTCCTGCACAAATCTGTTTAATACAGTCCTGTAAGACTCATGAATACAATCCCCTTTGGCTAGAAGGGCCAGGTGATCCAGGGGCTTGTCCCTCAGCTGGCAGCTACAAAAACTTGGGTACCATGTATACAAGTTCCTTCCCGGGAGATTCTGGTAACTGAGTTTAATTATTGGAGTGGGCTAGAAGAAGGTGCCTGCTGGTTTCCCCAGTCTCTGGAAGATCTCAGCCAGGCCCTAGAAGACTTGCTAAATTAGAAGCCCGGCACTCAGGCAGCAGCTTTTAAAGTGTGCAGATAAACTATTTCAGGGAAAGACTGAGAGAAAGGAAATTTTCCCTATTCCTTCTGTGGTGAGACTTTGGGAGATAGCCAGTTAAGAATCACTTGTTTGCTACAGTCCTTTGGAACTCATGAATGGAAGCTCCTCTATCAAGCCAGGTCATCTGTGTTCTCATCTCTCAGGTGGCAGCCATAAAAGCTGGGGAGTAAATGTGTGTACAAGCTGCTTCCAAGGAGATACTATAGTGACTTGGAGTGGGATGGGGGAGAAGGTGGGCAAGGTATCCTCTGGCTTCCCTGGTCTCTAGAGAAAATCACAGGCAGTTCCTAGTGCCTCTGAAATTACAAGCTGGCCCTCAGGCAGCAGCTTTTAAAGTATCCAGATAAACCTCTTTCAGGGAAAGACTGGGAAATGGGTGATTTTGCCTGCTTCCTCTGCACTGACCCATGTGCAAAAAGCCACAGTGAGTTCTGGCACACCCATTAAGTATTTCTTTGTTGGCTAATCCTGCGGGTCTCATGGACACAAGCTCTGCTGGCTTTTTGAACTAGGTGTTTTGAGAGGCCGTCCTTCCAGAGGGAGTCTTAAAAGCTGGGGTGTTAATCCTTTATCCCTCAGGTAGCTGAGAGTTGGGGATTCTCTCCCAATTGTATGGTGCCATGTTGGGGGTGAAGCTTATGGTAAAAGCATCTCAGTCTTCCCTAGTCATTTTGATGTAGGTACTTTCTCATTTCTCTCATGTATAGGAGTTACTCAGTTAGTTCCTGGGTCTCTTTTAGAAAGAAGTGCTCCATGTGTAGCTGCACATTTAGTGTGTCCGTGGAAGGGAGGGAGCTCAGGAGCCTCCTATATGGCTGACTCCTACTCCCATTTCTTTTAGTAGACAACAGTCTTTGGAAGCAGGACTTGGATGTTAGGTATGCTCACTGCTATTAGGTTATTACTGCTCCCAAGTTCTCTAGATGATAAAAAAAAGCTAGAAAATGTGTATGCATATGGACATACATATATATATGTATGTTCACACACATATTGATACACATACTTATGTCTTATTTATTTCTATATCAATCTATACATACTAGAAACTATTAATTTATACCCATATCTTTAATTTCAATCCAATACCATGAACTTCAATCTAGTTTTCTCCCTTCCTAAACATTAGCATAATTCAACTCCCCAACTGAGAAATATGGCACACCATAATTCTCAGTATGTTTATATATGTGATCAGTTCCCCTGTATGTAATCATATTTGTATTAGTTTCTAAGGATGCTGTAAGAAATGATCACAAATTGGGTGTTTTAAGACAACAGACTTTTATTCTCTCACAGTTGTGAAGGCCATAAGTTCAACATTGTTTTCATGGGCAGAAACACAGATGTTGGCAGGGTGACATTCATCGAAAGGCTCTAAGGGAAAGTCTGTTCCTTATCTCTTCCAGTTTCCACGGCTGTTGGAATTCCTTGGCCAATAGCAGCATTATGCCAATCTCTACCTCTGTCTTCACATCACCTTCTCCTCTTGTGTGTGTCCAATCTCCCTCTGCCTCTCTTTTAGGAAGGACACCTAAAATGGTATTTAGGGCTCAACTAAGTAATCCAAGATTACCTCATTAAAAGATTCCTACTTAATTACGTGTAAGGTTCTGAGAATTAGAATCTTGATATATTTGGGGCTATTATTCAGCCCATTACAATCTCCTATCACTGACATCCACCTCACCTACACAGATGTGTTCTCACCTTAGTTAAGTTCTGACACACCAAACCACCACAATCCCTACTCTGTTTGGGCTCCTACACTCCATGCCACGCCACCTTTCTGTACAGACACTCTTCCTCAACCTGCTTAGGTTGCAACTCCCCTCATGGAACCACCTTTCCACTCAGATACCCTCCTCTTGCTGCTTAGGCTCTGACAGTCTATGCTGGACTGTGCTCTTGTACATATGCACTCTTTGCCCCACTTACGATCTGACATCCTACACTTGGGGAAGTTTCCACAGGGACGCCTTCTTTAACATTCTTAGGTTCTGAAACCCCATACCAGCCCACCTCCACACAGAGATGCCATTTTTCCCCTGCAAAGTCTCTAACAGTGCTGCACACAGCGGTCTTTATGAATCTGCATCAGGTTCTAATACCCCATGCCAGGCCATACTCACATACGCCCTCCTTCACCCTGCACAGGCTATTAAATGCCTGCTTCTAGGTTCTAAAAGCCTGCACTAAGCTGCCCTCCCACAGACACTCTCTCCTCACCCTACTCAGGCTCTTGACACACGTGCTCCCATGTGGTCACCCTCCTGATCCTGCTTAGGCACAGGCACCACAGGCTCAGCTGTCCTGTGCAAATACCCTTCTCACCTTACTAGGGAAGTAAAGAATCTAGCCAGACACCCTTCATGACAATATCCACCTCAAGACACTTACAGATGCCCTCTTTGCCCCACTTATTATCTGACATCCTACACTTGGGAAAGTTTCCAAAATCTTGTCCCAGGCCCACCTCTTTGCAGATGTCCTCCTCACTCCACTACTAGAGACACATCCTTACCCCACACAGGCTTAATGGATCTAAGGAATGTCCTCCTATGACGACATCCTCCCTACCACATGGTTGCAACACATGGCACCAAGCCACCCCATCACCTACATAGACAGCATCTTAATCCTGGTTCAGGTTCTAACATATTGTCTAGTACAGATGCCAACTTGGATCAGGCCTACTTCATGGCTTTAGGACTGAATTTTTTTAAGAAAAGAAGGAATGAAGAGCAAGAACCAGATCTTACTTTTGTCCCCACTTCTCAGAAAATACACACTTCTCTAATGCTTTTGATTTTTATCATTCACTAGGGTTTACTTTAGTATATTTTCTGATAATTAAGTTTTCATAATTTTATAGCTATAAGCTTATTAAATATCTCTAAGATTCTATATCTTCAAATAGGTATCTATAATCTTACCCAAAAAAATCAATGATTTCACCTCCCTTTCCCTCCAAATTTGAACTGTTATCTACCTCATCACCAGTTACCTTTATTTATTCAAATATATTTATACACTATAATAGATTTATCAACATTACTATTTTTGGACTCTCGCAATATAAAAAAAATAAAACTAGCCTTCTTTACCCCTTTATCCTTTTGATTTTGTTAAATAATTACTTTCACCTTGTCAAGGTTCATGACTTACATTTAGTAAAATTAACTTCCACAGCTGTTTTCACCATAGTTGTACAATGAAATAGATTTAATGCTGTCTATACTTTCTGCCATAGCTTTTCATTTATGTCAAAGCAAGCTGAATTTCATTCTTGATTCCAATCTTTTTACCTCAGGAGAAAAGAGGAAAAATATTTCTAGAGTCCTTGCAAGTTTAAAAATATTTGTGTGTGTCACTTAATGGATAGTTGGGATGGACATGAAATTTGGGGACCACAGTACCCAAAAATGTTGAGATACTGTTCCTCTACTGTCTGTGTCGAATGCTGATGTTGATGTGAAGAACTCTGAAATCAGGCTGTACGTATAACTGTTGCTTTTATCTAAAGTAATTTATCAGAATATATCTAACAATTAGTCATTTTTAAATTATATTCCCTAGGACACATTATGGCCTTCCAATTAAACCTGTAGATTTAATTATATTTTCTTCTTTCTAGAAAAGTTTTAACTTTTTTCTTGTTCCATTATTTGTCTATCCTCTAAAGGGACACCAATTATGAGTACACAGATGACCCTAGAACAACATGGGTTTGAACTGCACAGGTTCACTTAATACAGAGACTTTTTTTCAATATACTGGAAAATTTTTAGGACATTTGAGACTATTTGAAAAAACACTTTCTTTTCTCTAGCTTACTTTAAGAATACAGTGTGTAACAAAATATGTGTTAATTGACTGCTACTGGTAAGGCTTCCAGTCAACAGTAGGCTATCAGTAATTATGTTTTGGAGTTATATGTGGATTTAAGACTACATGGGGTTTCAGCATCCCCAACCCTCTTATTGCTCAAGGGTCAACTCTATGGAATATTCTTTGGCTATGATTTTCCTAATACTTCAAATATTTTTGTTCCATTCCATTTTGCTTAGTTTTTTCCTCAGTACTGATCTGTACGTCCTTTATAGCTTTTCAGCAATGCTTAGCACACTTTTTGCTATTTTCAGTGAGGTCTCCACTTTCAGCATTTTTCTCTTCATTCACCTGGCTTTTTCCTTATTTTTGCTCATTAATTTCCTGAAATTTTTGTGTATGAATACCACGCAGTTTCTTTTTTAATTTTTGTATCAATGAATGAGCCTGGGTGAGGTGCTAGTACAGTACTTTAGACTAACAGGAAGGCTCACTGACTTGCAGTTAAGCCCCACTAGGATGTGCATATGTGAGCACACCAAAGAAGTTACCTCCTTATCTCCTTACTTACAAAGATTACCAGTTGTTATACTACTAGTCTGCTAACATCTATAGCATTTCCTCTATCTTAAAAGAGTAAAAAACATAGCACATTTGCATAGTTTCTTATAAAGCCCCACCTCCTTTGCATCTCCTGGAATATTAATCAAATAGGTTCCCATCGCCAGCTTGTACCCCACTGTTAGTTGTAATTCCAAAAGAAACCCTGGTTGTTATTTAATTGTAAGGAATTAAATAACCTGTCCTTCAGGTTATGCCAACTACTTTGGAGAAACGTGCTTTTCTGGTTTACTCATATTTTTTACACCAAGAAAATCCTGGAATCCATTCTCAGTGTTCTCCTTTATCTTGGATGTACTGTTAGTATGTTTGGCAGCCCTATCCTGATTTGGGTTATAAGGGTTTCCTATTTTTGAAGAAGTGGAAGGATTCTGTTTTTCATATTCCTTATAGTTTTCAGTTGGTTGTATAAAGGAGCAGGAGAGACATCTTTACACTGTACCATCTAAAAACCAGGAATCCTCTGGATTACACACATATACCACATGTGTACGGATTATTAAATTAAAATAGCAATACAAATATTGCATCATGTTATACAACTGTAACTAATATAGTGTTATATGTCACTTATATCACAGTTAAAAAAGAAAAGAGTAAACACTGTAAGTTCCTGGCACTAGCACATCATGACAAAGGCCTGTCCAATGGGTTCCAATTTCAAAATGAAGTCAGCCCTCCCCTTTTGTACAATTGCCAAGCTGGCAAATGAAGTCAACTGGGTTGAGGCAGCACAGTTTCTGCTTCAGCAACAAATTCAGCAGTTAGGAGGTTAAAGGTGCCATATTACCAGATAATACATCATTATATTCTAAATTACAATTTAATCTATTTTTAATTAGCACTAATTTTTAATTAAATTTCTTTTACTCAGTCATAAATGCATGCCACTTAAGAATCAAATAGCAGAACAAGGTTTTTATTACAATTTACAATTCTGTGCCCATCCTCTCCCCTAATTTCATTATTTCTCTCTTCCCAGAGGCATTCTCTTCCTTTTCTCAGCTGTTTCTTTTGGTATTTACCTCCACATTACCAAATAAGCTTATAGTGCTACTTCAGATTTTTTCAGTTTTATACATTATCTCTGACTCACTCTTTCATCTTCAAAAGGAAGAAATTAGTTATGTGTAAAACTGAGAAAATATCAAGTAGCACCATAAGCATATATAAATTATATGCACATATACACTTCTGTCCTTTCATCTCCAACATAGTTCATAATTTTGGTTATGATTAATATTCAGCATTTGCACCACTATGGGTAAGTAATACTCACATTTGGATAACTTCTACAAACATAGGAATAACTCTAATTTTTATGTTTATTCTGAAGTTAATCATTGTCTCACTTTTCGCTTTGTTTCTATGTACTTTATAATTCAATACCAAATCTTTTGGCAATTCTCTAAATTCCTTCCTATATAGCAGTACACCTTTCATAGATTTACTGATGACAAGTCCTGTATCAACTATGAGACATCTCCCCTAAAACCTATGATGTCCTTCAATCTTGACTTGTTCTCCATGTACAGTGCTCAGCTAGTATGTGGTGATCTCACTGTACCAGCACCTTGAGGATTTCCATAATTCTCTTATGCTGGATTTTCATATTCCCTAAACTCCATGCTTTGCTTATTTACTCCCTTGTTCTAATGGAGCACATATAACAGTGGTTTCATGAAAACCTTTTGGGAGATTAATTTTCTGAGACTTTAAAATAGCTGAAGTATCTTTCCTTACAATTAAATAACAGTTTGAGACTAGGATTCAAGATTAGAAACCATCCCCTATCCCCCAAATTCTGAAAACATTGCTCCACTGATTTTCTTTTAATTGCATCTCTACAGAGATATAATTAGATTATAACTCATCCATTAAAAGTGTACAATTTGTTTTTTAGTATAGTCACAGAGCTGTAGAAACCACCACCACAATCAAATATAGAACATTTTCTTCATACCAAGAATAAACTCTGTATCCATTAGCAGTCACTGTCCTTCTTCTCATCCTATGCCTCTACGGATTTGCCAATTCTGCACATTTTATACAAATGACAATCATACATGGGCTTTTGTGACTGGCTTTGTCTACTTAGCATAATGTTTTCAAGGTCCATCCAAGTTGTAGTAGGCATCACTACTTCATTTCTTTCAAGTGTTGTATTAAATTTTAGCTTTTGTGTTAAATATATTGCACGGATACACATGTTATTTATCATTCATCTGCTGATGGACATTTAGGTTGTTTCCACCTCTTGGCTGATATGAATAATGCTATGAGCAATAATATGCAATTTTTTGTTTCCATTTCTCTTGGGTTGGAATATATATCTAGGGTTCCATATATCTAGGGTTGGAATTGGTGTGTAGTATTAATCTACATTTAACCTTTTAGACACTACAAGATTGTTTTCCAAAGCAGTTGCATTATTTTACATTCCCACCAGCATTGAATGAAGGTTCAAATGTCTTTACTAACATTTATTATGCCTTTTTGATTACAGCCATCTAGTGGGTGGTAAATGATACCTTTTTGCTTTAATTTGTCATTTGTTAAAAAGACTTTTCTTTCCCCACTGAATTATCTTGGCTTCTGTCAAATATCAAATGACCATAAATGTGAGTGTTCATTTTTGGATTCTCAGCTCTATTCCAATGATATACGTCTATCTATATGCCAGTGCCACACTGCCTTCATTAGACAGTAGCTTTGTAGTAAGTTTTGAAATCAGTATAACTCCTTCAACTTTGTTCTTTAACCCACTGATTTAAGTCTGATGACACTGTCTTGATTCTGTTTATGTAACTCATTTTTGTCTCTTTCAAATTTCTTAAGGTCTTCTATTTTTCCCCATTCTTCTGAAATTTCATAATATGCCTTGACAGAAATCTATTTTCATCTTGGTAGTGCTGGGACGCTCTTCATTGGCTCTTTCAATCCGGGTATTTGTATCATTTGATTCCAGGAAATTTACTCAAAAAAAAATTTTTTTTTTTGCTTCTATTTTCTGATCTCTTTTTCTGGAACTTTTATTCATTTTTTCTTTATTTATCTCATTTGTTGACTATTTATATATCCTTAGTTGATAATGGATCTTTTGGATTCACCTTATAATACTATGTTTTCATTTTCCATCTTTTCATTTTTTTACTCTATTTTTTTAAATTTCCTTAATTTTGTGTTTCACATTTCCTACTTATTGCTATCATTTCTACTCTTCTATTTTGAATCTCAAAGAACATATTTTCTTCCTTCTAATAGCACCTATTTTTATTTTCCATTTCCGGCATGAAAAAAGTACAAAATGAAGAAACAAAATACCTTTAAAAAAATGACAAAAATCAGTACACATGTAAAACAAAAGCTGGAGGATAAAAACCCCATTAACAGCTCTATGAATACCATTTAAGCTTTTCTACCAAGGGATTTTATCAGGGAACTACTGATATCAATATATTTAGAATTTCTTGATTTTTTTCCCACTATTTGGGCTTATCAATTTTCCCTGAAAAGAATCTTCCAAACTCTTAAGTGGAGTACAAGAGCCAGGCTGCACTGCTTTGAAAAGCAGGGTGGGGGAAGGCTAGAGCTTAGAGAAGGAAGTAGGTCACAATAATCACTACTTAAATTTTCACATAATTCCCCCATGATGTGCACCATTCACCTGTGCCTGGCATCCCTTCAGCCCAGAATCTCTGTTCCTTATTCCAGAGAATAAAATTTTAGTCTTCTGAGGCTCGGTAACGTCACCCAGGAGAGAAGGAGGAGGAAATCTTTGCTTCAAACAGTTCTCATGTTATCAACATTAATTCTCATTCCTCATTTTCAGAGGTATCTGCTATACTAAAGATAGGGCTCTTCATAAGATTCGAAGCACAAATTGGGTTGTCTCTTGACTTTCCCTATCAGTAACTAAGAATTAAACTATTTGGGGACACCTAGGTCAAGGTCTTTGTTTTCCAGCTTCTACTTATTTTGTTGCTATTGTCTCCTCTCCGTGTCTTTACTCTTGTTTATCAATTATGTCTGTTTAAAAGAAGAATGCTTTTTCATTGTTTCATTGGGGTTTCAGAAGATAAATGCATGTGTTCAATCTGTGAATTTGAATCAGACATCTTTGGATATATTATGAAAGGATAACAAGTCCCCTTGAAACTGAGTGTCAGAGTTGAAAATATTCCTCAAAAGTACCCACCAATTTCAGGCAACATAATATTAAATAAATTTTTCATTTCCACTTGCATTCTAAAGAGTAAATCAAATCTATCTATAGTTAACTAGGGAAGAACATGTGAAAGAGAAATTCTGACAAGTGGAACCAGGAAAGTCTCAATGGAGGAGATGATACAATCATCATTCTGAAGGATGGGTTGGAATTCCACAGACATAAAAAGATGTATAGAAGACTTCTGGGAAGATGGCGGGGTTAGCAGGACGACAAAAATCTCCTCCCAAAACAATATATTTTTGTGAAAATACAACAAATACAAATATTCCTAAAAGAGAGACCAGAAGATACAATACAATAGCCAGACTACACCTACATCTGCGAGAACTCAGCACCTCATGAAGCAGGTAAGATACAAAGCCACGACCTGGCGGGACCTGAGCAATCCCACAGCCCAGCGCACCGGTGAAATGAAAAGAATCAGAGTGCGGAGGGAGCAGAACACAGACCCGCCAAATAACCAGCCCTGGAGATCTGCGCCGGGAGCACTGACACACATCGCGTGGTGTATCGGAGATTTGAAAAACAGAAGTACAGGACCTGAGATGGAGAACGGAAGCGGGTACTCTCAGCCAGCTCCCTGGGACAAAAGAAAAGCGCGCGCTTTTTTTTTCAAAGTCTTAAAGAGACAAGGGCCCAACAGCGGAAAATAATCGTCCCAGCGCATTCGGCACAGCAGGTTGGGGGTCTTGGGGAATTTCGGACCACCATAGCTGGCGGCCCGGCAAAAGCAGCCACGACGAGGCTTCCCACAGAGAGCAGCAGTCTACTATTTGTTCTCCCCCGTCCCCTCGCCCGGCCAGAGCCGCAAAGGGTCCAGGAGCCACCACTGCTGCAGAACAGCGGAGGAGCACCCTGCCCACACCAACCTCACAGAACCTACTCTCGGCTGGCGCGCAGCTAAGCAGGAAGAGCCCCAGAACCAGTGTCTGAAGGCACCAAGGAGACGAGAATGCACCCAACGAGACTGCAAACCCCCACAGTGCTATAGGCAAACCTGAGGTGGCCCGCACACAGGCAGCTTAAGGGATTATCCCAGAGATTGCCTCCTGGTGTGCTGGAAAACAGCTCAGGCCCTTGAGAAGGGCAAGGAGAACAATAAGCAGGAAGAGACTTTGTTCTCCCAGCTGACACACGTGGCGACTACCAGTGACCACTTCTATCACCATGAAAAGACAGGAATATGGTACAAAAAAAGATTACCCAGAAAACCCCTGAGAAGGGCCATGATGGAATAGATTTATACAACCTTCCTGAAAAACAATTCAAAATAAAAGTCATAACCATGCTGATGGACCTACAGAGAAATATGCAAGAGCTGAGGGAGGAAGTGAAGAAAGACAATGCAAAAAATCACACAAGCAATCGATGGGCTTAAGAGCAGAATAGACGAGGTGCAACAGACTGTTAATGGAATAGAAATCGGAGAAAAGGAATACAGAGAAGCTGAGGCAGAGAGAGATAAAAGGATCTCTAGGAATGAAAGAATATTAAGAGAACTGTGTGACCAATCCAAACGGAACAATATTTGCATTATACGAGTACCACTACAAGAAGAGACAAAAAAGGATAGAAAGTGTCTTTGAAGAAATAATTGCTGAAAACTTCCCTAAGCTAGAAGGAAATAGCTTCTCAGACCATGGAAGCCCACAGATCTCCCAACACAAGGGACCCAAGGAAGACAACACCAAGACACATAATAATTAAAATGGCAAAGACCAAAGATAAAGACAGAGTATTAAAGGCAGCTAGAGACAGAAAAAAGATCACCTACAAAGGAAAACCCATCAGACTATCATCACACTTCTCAACAGAAACCTTACAGGCCAGAAGAGAATGGCATGATATATTTAATGTAATGAAACAGAAGGGCCTCAAACCAAGAATATTGCGTCCAGCACGATTATCATTTAAATTTGAGGGAGGGATTAAAAAATTCCCAGACAAGTGAAAGCTGAGGGAGTTTGCCTCCCATAAAACACCTCTACACTATATCTTAAAGGGACTGCTCTAGATGGAAGCAGTCCTAAGGCTAAAAAGATGCCACCAGAGAAAATAAAATCATAGCAAAGAAAGCAGATCACCCAAATACTAACTAAAGGCAAAAAGTAAAATCAACTATCCACAAAAACACTCAAAGGAAAGATAAAAGAGAACAGAATAAAACACCTAGTATATAAAGAATGGAAGAGGAAGAATAAGAAGGGAGAGAAATCAAGAGTCATCAGACTGTGTTTATAATAACATAACAAGAAAGTTAAGTTAGATTATTAAATAGTAAAAAAGCTATCCTTGAACCTTTGGTAACCACGAATTTAAAGTCAGCAATGGCAATCAATACATATCTATCGATAATCACTATACATGTAAATGGACTGAATGCACCAAAAGACGCAGAGTAACAGAATGGATAAAAAAGCAAGACCCATCTATATGCTGCTTACAAGAGACTCACCTCAAACCCAAAGATATACAAAGACTAAAGATGAAGGTATGGAAAAAGATATTTCAGGCAAACAACAAGGAGAAAAAAGCAGGTGTTGCAGTACTTGTATCAGACAAAAGAGACTTCAAAACGAAGAAATCAGCAAGAGATAAAGAAGGACATTACATAATGATAAAGGGGTCGGTCCAACAAGAGGATATAACCATTTTAAATATATATGCACCCAACACAGGAGCGCCAACATATGTGAAACAAATACTAACAGAATTAAAGGAGGAAATAGACAGCAATGCATTCATTTTAGGAGACTTCAACACACCACTCACTCCAAAGGACAGATCAACCAGACAGAAAATAAGTAAAGACACAGAGGCACTGAACAACACACTAGAACAGATGGACATAACAGACATCTACAGAACTCTACACCCAAAAGCAACAGGATTTTTTCTCAAGTACACATGGAACATTTTCCAGAATAGACCACATACTAGGCCACAAAAAGAACCTCAGTAAATTCAAAAATATTGAAATTCTACCAACGAACTTCTCAGATCACAAACGTATAAAGCTAGAAATAAATTTTCGAAAAAAAAAAACAAAAAGGCTCACAAATACATGGAGACTTAACAACATTCTCCTAATTAATCAATGGGTTAACAACCAAATCAAAACAGGAATCAAAGAATATATGGATACTACTGACAACAACACAAAGCCACAACTTCTGTGGGACGCAGCAAAGGCAGTTCTAAGAGGAAAGTTTGCAATCCAGGCCTATTTAAAGAAGGAAGAACATTCCCAAATGAATAGTCTAAAGACACAATTACTGAAATTGGAAAAAGAAGAACAAACGAGGCCCAAAGTCACCAGAAGGAGGGACATAATAAAGATCAGAGAAGAAATAAATAAAATTGAGAAGAATAAAACAACAGAAAAAATCAATGAAACCAGGACTGGTTCTTTGAATAAACAAACAAAATAGATAAACCCCTAGCCAGACTCATACACAGAAAAAGAGAATCTACACACAAAAACAGAATCAGAAATGAGAAAAGAAAAATAACGACGGACCAAACAGAAATACGAAGAATTATTAGAGAATACTATGAAAATCTATATGGTAACAACCTGGAAAACCTGGAAGAAATTGACAACTTCTTAGAAAAATACAACCTTCTAACACTGACCAAGCAAGAAACAGAAAAACCAAACAGACCAATCACCAGCAACGAAATTGAATCGGTAATCAAAAACTACCCAAGAACAAAACCCTGGACCTGATGGATTCACCTCTGAATTCTACCAGACATAGAGAAAAGAAATAACACACATTCTCCTTAATGTTTTCCGAAAAATAGAGGAGGAGGAAATACTTCCAAACTCATTCGATGAAGCCAGCATCATTCTAATACCAAAACCAGGCAAAGACCTCACAAAAAAGAAAATTACAGACCAATATCCTTGATGAACATAGATGCAAAAATACTCAACAAAATATTAGCAAACCGAATTCAAAAATACATCAAGAGGATCATACACCATGATCAAGTGGATTCATCCCAGGGATGCAAGGATGGCACAACATTGAAAAATCCATCAACATCATCCATCACATCAACACAAAGAAGAACAAAGACCACATGATCATCTCCAGAGATGCTGAAAAAGCATTTGACAAAATTCAGCACCCATTCATGATTAAAACTCTCAACAAAATGGGTATAGATGGCAAGTACCTCATCATCATAAAGGCCATATATGACAAACCCAAGGCTCACATCAGACTTAACAACGAGAAGCTGAAAGCTTTTCATCTAAGATCGGGAACAAGACAGGGATGCCCACTCTCTTCACTGTTATTCAACATAGTACTGGAGGTCCTAGACACGGCAATCAGACAAAACAAAGACATACAAGGCATCCAGATTGGTAAAGAAGAAGTCAAATTGTCACTATTTGCAGATGACACGATATTGTACATAAAAAACCCTAAAGACTCCACTCCAAAACTACTAGAACTAATATCTGAATTCAGCAAAGTTGCAGGATACAAAATTAACACACAGAAATCTGTTGCTTTCCTATACACTAACGATGAACTAACAGAAAGAGAAATCAGAAAAACAATTGCATCAAAAAGAATAAAATACCTAAGAATAAACCTAACGAAGGAAGTAAAAGACCCGTACTCTGAAAACTACAAGACACTCCTAAGAGAAATTAAAGAGGACACTAACAAATGAAAATGCATCCCATGCTCTTGGCTAGGAAGAATAAATATTGTCAAAATGGCTATACTACCTAAAGCAATCTACAGATTCAACACAATCCCTATCAAACTACCAACAGCTTTTTTCAATGAACTGGAACAAATAATTCTAAAATTCATATGGAACCAGAAAAGACCCCGAATAGCCAAAGCAATTCTGAGAAGGAGGAATCAAACAGGGCGAATTACGCTCCCTGATTTCAAACTCTACTACAAAGCCACCGTAATCAAGACAATTTGGTATTGGCACAAAAACAGACCCACAGACCAGTGGAACAGAATAGAAAATCCAAACATTAACCCAAACATATACAGTCAATTAATATTTGATAAAGAAGCCTTGGATATACAATGGAGAGATGATAGCCTCTTCAGCAGCTGGTGTTGGAAAAACTGGACAGCTACACATAAGAGAATGAAACTGGACTACTGTCTAACCCCATACACAAAGGTAAACTGAAGGTGGATCAAAGACCTCAATGTAAGTCATGAAACCATAAAACTCTTAGAAAAAAACATAGGCAAAAATCTCTTGGACATGAACATGGGCGACTTCTTCATGAACGTATCTCCCCGGGCAAGGGAAACAAAAGCAAAAATGAACAAGTGGGACTATATCAAGCTGAAAAGCTTCTGTACAGCAAAGGACACCATCAGTATAACAAAAAGACATCCTACAGTATCAGAGAATATATTCATAAATGAAATATCCGATAAGGGGTTGACATCCAAAACATATAAAGAACTCACTCACCTTAACAAACAAAAAGCAAAAAATCCAATTAAGAAATGGGCAGAGGACATGAATAGACACCTCTCTAAAGAGGAAATTCAGATGGCCAACAGACACATGAAAAGATGCTCCACATCACTAATCATCATGGAAATGCAGATTAAAACTACAATGAGATATCACCTCACACCAGTGAGGATGGCCAACATCCAAAACACAAACAACAACAAATGTTGGCGAGGATGTGGAGGAAAGGGAACCCTCCTACACTGCTGGTGGGAATGCAAATTAGTTCAACCAGTGTGGAAAGCAGTATGGAGGTTCCTCAAAAAACTCAAAATAGAAATACCATTTGACCCAGGGATCCCCACTCCTAGGAATTTACCCTAAGACTGCCGCAGCCCAGTTTGAAAAAGACAGATGCACCCCTATGTTTATTGCAGCACTATTTACAATAGCCAAGAAATGGAAGCAACCTAAGTGTCCATCAGTAGATGAATGGATAAAGAAGATGTGGTACATATATACAATGGAATATTATTCAGCCATAAGAAGAAAACAAATCCTACCATTTGCAACAACATGGATGGAGCTAGAGGGTATTATGCTCAGTAAAATAAGCCAAGCCGAAAAAGACAAGTATCAAATGATTTCACTCATATGTGGAGTATAAGAACAAAGAAAAAAACTGAAGGAACAAAACAGCAGCAGACTCACAGAACCCAAGAACGGACTAATAGTTACCAAAGGGAAAGGGACTGGGGAGAATGGGTGGGAAGGGAGGGACAAGGGGGAAAAAGGGGCATTACGATTAGCAGAAGTAATGTTGGGGGGGCATGGGGAGGGCTATACAACTCAGAGAAGACAAGCAGTGATTCTATAGCATCTCACTACGCTGATGGACAGTGACTGTAATGGGGTTGGCGGGGGGGACGTGATGAAGGGGGTAGTTTAATAACCATAATATTGCACATGTAATTGTAGATTAATGATACCAAAATAAATTATCAAAAAAAAAAGAATATAAACATCATTTTATTTTAATGAGTTTTAAGAATAATCAAAATTGTTACACATTACCTAAAATGTTAACTTAGTTGCAATTTTAAAACAAAGGTACACTATTCCTTTCATTTTAAGACCTATTTCACTAAAAAAATACAGTGTTAACAATGTGCCAAGCACTGTAGATATGCACAAATAAGAATGTTCCTGGCCTAAAAGTACTCCATATCTCATGGAAAGATAAACAACTATGATCTGATATACTAAAAAAATATTAATTCAGATTATCTGTACTGTACAGTGAGGCTGCAGTGGGAATACAGAGGCCTGCCTGGCAGAGTCAGGGAAGACTGTGTAATGGGGGTGATGACTCTCAAAGCAGTAAAGGGTGTTTGGATTACAAAGAGAAATGTACTGCTGACAACATGGCAGCATGGTAAACATACAGCATAAATACTCAGAGCCCAAACAGGAAGATACAGGACATGGTCAAGTTCTATAGCAGAGTTTTGGTCTAGAATAAATTTTAAAAAGTAGGGAGCATAAACACTCGATGGCTATAGAGTAAAATATTCCAAGGTCCAGATAGACTGACTTAAATGCAATTTTAGAACAAACCAAACACTAAATATTCTGGATGGGAAAGAAAACAAGGAATAGTAACAAAATGGACAATTACCTCCTTTTGTAGTATCATTCTGGGCCTGGATGCCATGATGTAATGAATTATGAATGGCAGAAAGAAGATCTGCTGCTTGAACCATCAATTTTTGAGCTTCTGCAACAGCACTGGTCTAGCAAATAAATCACCAAAAACATTCTTACATATTCTTTCACTGAAAGATATACATTAAATAGGAAAATCCTATAAACAATAATGAAATTAAATGCTTGCTGTAATGACAACGGTTTTCACAAATTACTCATTTAATACAGGATGCCGGATCCTGTTAGGATAGAAATTTTTTTTTACCCATATCTGTATGTTGTAGGAGCCATTACATGACATTTGTTTCTTCTGTTAATCTTATATTTAAAAAAACCAAAAAAACAAAAACCAGAGCTGCAGTCAACTAAAAACTTTCAACATTTCTACTATATCATTCACCAAAATGAAATTAAAAAAAAAAGGGAAAAAAATACAATTATGGAAATCAGATCAATGGGAAAAGTTGTGTCTCTACTCAGCACTTACTATCTACTCACAAATTAGCCTGTAATTGACTTGAGTTCATGCAAATACACAAAAGGAAAAGTGTTCACCATCTAGGGCTTACTTTAGGTTCTACACAAACCCAACAGTTAACTATTTTAAATGAAAGAAGACCTCTGCCTATAATTCTTACTTTTACTTTTTCCTTTTCAACTCACAAAATATAACTACTCACAAGCAATATCAGCTTCTACTTTATCCACTAAAAAGAAATATATGATATTATTTTTCTATCAATTACAGACATAGATATGTTACGGAGTGGAATGTAAAATTCAGTGACTTTTTAAAATCAACAGAGTTACTCTGATATAAATACACCAAATACTGAGTGTTGTATATGTGCAATCAGGGGCATTTCAATGGAAAAGTCTGAACTACTTCAATAAAGCATTCCATTCCACCTCCCTCCGCCCCCACCTGCCAAAACACTAAAATAAGAGTATGGTAAATGCCCTTACCTCCTTCTTAGTAAAGGCTATTAGCACTGTCAGTAATACTCGAGTAAATTTCACTCTGCTGAATACTGCTAAACATTGTTGGTGCTAAAAATTAAGAAAGGGCTAGAAGTTAAATGCAAAATCTGTCAAAGGAATTTCATTTTAAAATACAGTATTTTAAGTCCTAAATCTCAATGTTAATAACTTACTACATTACAAACAACTTTACTTACAGTCTTTTAAATATCTGAAAATGAGCTGCAGAAAAAAAACATAAAGCCTATTCTACTGAAAAAGAAATATAAAGCTTCTACATCAACAGGACTGATTTTCCCTTAAATAAAAGTTACACTCAAAAACTGACTTAATTAGCATTTTAAAAAGGACTGCAAACAGGTGCTCTAAGCAGTCACAAACTTTAGGATCTCAACAAAACTTCAGCAACTTTGATACTGGGCAAGTTCTTGCCAAGTTTTGATGTATCATCTGTAAAAAGTCATTCTGTCTTCCCACCTCACAGGAATACTGAGGAGCTTTGAAATCATGTATCTGAAATAGCTGTATTATCGTTCCATCAAAATAAATACAAGGGAAATAAAATCCCTTGCAGTGTCCAATTTTTAAAGAAATACCTTAAAAAGGGCTTCCACAAATTATAACGCAGTTCATAAAACTACAACATTAAGAGGTAGACTTCCTGATATTATCTACCAGAAAATAAGTTCAATTACTTCTAGTTCAACTTCTGGATCTCTTTCTTCTCCTTGTCGACTTCGAGTACTCTACAATTTTGAAAAAGGTGAATTAAAACAAGCACAAACTTGTAAAAGCACTAGTTTAGAAATGTACAAGGCAAGCACTAAGTAAGTTTATTGAAAATATATATGTAAGAATCTATTATTAAGAAAAATATTTGGAAAAAAGCTCTATCTAGTATTTATTTTCCTATTAATACTACATAAAGTTCATTTTGATATAAATTATAAAGATTACATAAAAGAATAAAGTATTAAAACAGAAAAAGCAAAACAATGAAATAACATAAGCAAAAACACATGGCACACAGTATTTCTTTCCTTTAAAAGGATTTATTGATTGAAATCTTGATACTGTCAAAACTAACCTGTTAGAAAATAATAGCCTTTACAAAATTATGTCATAAAAATAACATGGTAAATACTGATTTTTCTACACTAAAATACAAAACATCTTGTTAATACATGAGTAATGCATAATTGACTGTTTTGACAATTCCAGGGCAGTACTACAAGAAGATCTGGATTCTAGCCGAGCTGCCACCTATTCATGGCATGCCCTTAAGTAAGACTCAGGTTACCTAACTTCTTTGAGCTATATTTTCCTCTTCTAAAAGTAGGGCACTCTTTGCATTTTATTATCTAATTCACTGAATCATTATAAATATCAAAGAAAACGATCATATAAAATTGCTTTGACAACCATGCTGTGTTATACCAAATATAACTTTTTTCCTTCTTTAATCTGAAAACCAAATCATCAGGGTCATCTGGCTGAAGGATGTCATTCATAGAAGGTTTTAACCAGACTGTGGATCTCACCATTTACTGAGCTCTTCTACTGTTGTGGATACTGTACGAGGTATTAAAGATGCAAAGATGAAGAAGCTAGTCTTTACTTCTAAAGTTCTGAGGAACTTAAAAGTCAAGAATACTATGCTATTCTTCAAATAGTATACTGTAATTCTAAAACAGTGGCAAAAAATTGAAAAATTGAAAGCATTAAATATTTAGTGACATTAGTTCAAAAGAAAGTCCTCCATCTTCAAATTCTACAAAATAAAAGCAGAGCAAAAATAAAGAAGTGCGTGGCCCTACCTAACTAGCCATTTGTAATTAGCTAAAGTTAACTTTATGTTTAGGATACAAAAATCCTCTATCAAAGAAAAGAAATGAGAAAAAATATATATACCTTTACTCTTCTTTGCATGTCATCCTCCACATCTTTTAGCATGCCTAGAAAGAGAGAGAATATGTTTACAAAAGAAACAAACCCAAACATAAAACTTGAATTATCTTATAAACGGTTTTACCTGTAACTCGAAGATCTGTCACACTATTAGCCATTTTAAATCCGTAAGTCATTGATTGAAAATCTTCCTATACAGAAAAAGAATTAGGGCCTTGAATAGTAGCAAAACCTTTCATTTTATTTCTCTTACAAAATCATCATTTGCTAAGAAAGCAGTAATGTTATCCTACTTGTCTAAATATTGCTATCATATATCCAAGCTTTCCCTATAGATGTGCCCTTAAAACACCATATTCTAGTACTGCCTCTGTCCTTAATTTCAACTGTTTGTCCTTAGGCAATTTAAATATACTTGCACTTAGTACAATCTACAAAATAAGGCAAATGCTTATGATAATATCACAAAGTAGTAATTCCCACTTACAAAATATTCCTACATTCCCAGGTAATCAGTTAATACATAATAATTACTGTTTTTTAAAGTTATAAGATTCAAATAAAACTCTTCAAAAATTATGCAATATCTATTTACACACTACAAAGTGGTACAAAGTTAGGCTACAAAGGTTAAACCTTTTCAAATAAAATTACTCAATAATAGCAAAACCACATTCCCACTTCAGCCCCACTGTAAAGAAAAAATGATTCATATATGGATTCTCATCCCCAAAATCATTTAAAATGTTGCTAACAAATTAACTATTCAAATATAGTTGACTCTTGAACAACACAGGTTTGAACTTAACAGGTCCACCTGTATGCAGATTTTTTCAATAAAAATATTGGAAAAATTTTTGAAGATTTGCAATAACTTGAAAAAACATTTTCATTTTGCTAGCTTACTTTTTATTGTAAGACTATTATTGTATGTAATACATATATAACATACAAAATCTGTTAATAGACTATGTTATTAATAAGGTTCTGATCAATGGTAGTCTATTAGTAAAGTTTTGGGGAGGCAAGTTATACATGGATTTTCAACTGCATGGAGGGTTGGTGCCCCTAACCTCCACAGTGTTCAAGGGTCAACTGTAATTTGCTGAACTGACGTTTAAGACTATGAATTTAATATCATCTGGCTGATTCAATTAAAAAGTCAGAATCTCTATTAAATGAATGTTTCTGCTATGTTACAATTCTCTTAAAATGTATATGGAAGCTTAATGTAATGGAATAATAGGCATTTACAGCAGTAGCCAGAACTATAGCAAAATTTCTGCATTCTTAACAAAAACATCAGTGAGCATGCAACTTTTAATAGGTACTGTATCTTACAAACAGAAAGAAGAAAGAGAAAAAGCAATATCCTTGGTCTGTTAGTGGTATTACAGGACTCACAGGATTTGGTTTTTAAAAAAATCTCAGGTTGTGTTGCAGACCTGTAAGCTTATCCTCCAGGTAAAGTTCATCACTACCTGGACATCAAATAGGATTCTCAAATTTTGAATGTCTAAAAAGGAACTCACCGACTGATTACCACGAAGTTAAATGACACCTCCACCTATCCAGTTACTCAGGTTGAAAACCTGCAGTTCAAACCCTTGGTCTTCCCACATTCCATAGTAAGTATCTCAGAAAACCCAGTAAACTCTAGCTTCAATTTCTAATCTAACCATGGCTCATTCCTTTCACACCTGTGTCTAGTTCAAGCACCATCACCCCTCACTTCTATTCCCACCTCCAAACAGGCACCCCACCCTCCACACTTGTCCCTGCTACAATTTATTTGCCACCAGAAGCCAAAGGATTGTTTTAAACTAAGTCATTTTACACCATTTCCTTCTCAAAACTTTCCAAGTGTTTCCTTCCTCACATGAAAACCCACATGGCCTCTAAGGTCCACCAGTATGTGGCCCTGGTTTCCCTCTCCAACCTCATCTACTCCCTACCATTCCTCTGTACTCTCTGCACTGTAGTCACAGAGGCCTTGTCCTTCAAACACATCAAACACATTCTCTCCTCAGGTCTTTGTACTTGGTGATCCCCTCCCCAAAATGATTTTCTTTGTAAGATTTACAAAGCTCCTTCCCTTACTATATTCCAGCCCCTATTCCAATGCCAGTTCCTCATACAGAGGTCTCCCATGTGCATTCTCCCCCAAACAGCACCCTCTGCCACTTCATATGCCCTTTCCCTGCTTTACTTTTCTTCATAGAACTTATCACCATCTGACATTATTATGTATTTGTTGACTTATGCGTTGACTGTTTGTCCCAAGGAATGCATCATCAGTGAGATCAGGGCTTTGTTTTATTCACAGCTTTACCTTCAGGGATAGATAGTGGTTGGCACAGAGTAATATTCAAAATGCATCTGGTAAATGATGACCTGCTAGGGGACTCAAGATGGCGGCTGAGAGGTGACACAGAGAACTCCTCCCAAAACCACAAATAGTACAAAAATATAGTTAATTAATACAACTAACCCTAAAACAGCAAGAAGAAAGAAGGCTGAACCAGATTGCATACAGACGTCACAAAGAGAGCAGATATCACAAAACAGGGTAATGTACGAAAGCCTTAATTCGGTGGGACCCCAGCTCTCCCCCCACCTCAGCTCACCGGCGGGAAGAAGAGAAACAGAGTGGGGAGAAGGTGGAAGCCTGGGACTGCTGAACACTTAGCCTTGAAGATCTGCTTTGTGAGCAGAAGCCTATATTGTGTGGTGCTCTGAACATTGGGGAGCTCGGACGGGCAGAGGGCATGGGAGACTGACATGCCAGCTGTTTGTGGAGGAGGGGATCCACACCAGGCCGCTCTGTGTCAGATGAACGGCAGGCGGTCTGAGAGCTTCCTAAAGCGAGAGGGCTGCTGAAGGGGAGGGGTTTGCACAGACCTTGCTGCACGGGAGAAGGGAGAGCTGGACAAGGTTGTCAGGGCATGCTCTGTCAAGCTGGTTGAGAACTCTGAGGAGCTTCAGGTTCTCCAGCCCCCTGGCTACCTACTCAGCTCCAAGGCCCCCCCACTGTGACACACAGCCTGCCGAGCCTTCCTACTGGCCTGTAGGCACCTGCTCAAAAACTGGCAGTCACTGCGCTGGCATCAGGCCAGCCAGAGGGAGGCCCCGCCTACAAAAGCTAGAGACGCAAAGCACAGAGGCTTACACATGCGTGCTTGGCCCACTGGCTCTGACACTGGAGACAGGCACCACAGACGGAAATCAGGAAACAGATGTTTCCTCCCTCCAGGCACCAACTCTGCTCCCGAACGACCGCCAACCACACTCTACAGGCTGAGCAGCTCCAGGGACTGGGGTTTCTGCGCACTAGTGGGCACCAAACAAAAATATGAAACGTCAGAAGAACATGGTTCAGATCAAAATCTCACAAACCCCAGAAAAACGGCCAAATGAAACTGAACTAACCAATCTTCCTGAAAGAGAGTTCAAAATAAAAATTATAAACATGCTTATGGAAGTACAGAAAAATATTCAAGAACTCAGGAATGAATTTAAGTCGGATATTCAATCATTAAAAAATTCCGTATCTGAAATGAAACATACAATGGAGGGATTTAAAAGTGGATTAGATGTAGTAGAAGAGACGGTAAATGGAACAGAAATTAAAGAAGAGGAATACAAAGAAGCTGAGGCACAGAGAGAATAAAGAATCTCTAAGAATGAAAGACTATTGAGAGAACTGTGTGACCAATCCAAACGGAACAATATTCACATTATAGGGCTACCAGAAGAAGAAGAGAGAGAAAAAGGGATAGAAAGTCTCACTGAGGAAGTAATTGCTGAAAACTTCCGCAACCTGGGGAAGGAGATAGTCTCTCAAGCCATAGAGGTGCACAGATCTCCCAACACAAGGGACCCAAGGAAGACAACATCAAGACATATAATAATTAAAAAGATCAAGGATAAAGACAGACTTTTAAAAGCAGCTAGAGAGAAAAAACATCACATATAAAGGAAAACCCATCAGGCTATCATCACATTTCTCAACAGAAACCTCACAGGCCAGAAAGGAGTGGAATGATATATTTATTGCAATGAAGCAGAAGGGTCATGAACTAAGAATACTCTACTCAGCAAGGTTATCATTTAAATTTGAAGGAGGGATAAAAAAATGTTCAGATAAGCAAAAGCTGAGAGAATTTATCTCCCACAAACCATCTCTACAGTGCATTTTGGAGGGACTCCTATAGATGGAAGTATTCCTAAGGCTAAGTAGATGTCACCGAAGGGCTAGACAAAGAGTACAGAATATGATTCATAACATACAAAGAATGGAGGAGGAAGAAAAAGGAGGAGAAAAAAAAAGCTTTAGACTGTGTTTGTAATAACATGCGAAGTGAGTTAAATCAGACTCTTAGATAGGAAGGGAATTACCCTTGAACCTTTGGTAACCACAAATCTAAAGCCTGCAATGTCAATAAGTACATACCTATTGATAATCACCCTAAATGTAAATGGTCTGAATGCACCAATCAAAAGACATAGAGTTACTGAATGGATAAAAAACAAGACACATCTATATGCGGCATACAAGAGACTCACTTCAAACCCAAAGACATACACAGACTGAAAGTAAAGGGATGAAAAAGATATTTCATGCAACTAATAGGGAGAAAAAAGCAGGAGTTGCAGTACTTGTATCAGACAAAATAGACTTCAAAACAAAGAAAGTCACAAGAGACAAAGAAGGACATTACATAATAATAAAAGGGTCAGTCCAACAAGAGAATATAACTACTATAAATATCTATGCACCCAACACAGGATCACCTACATATGTGAAACAAATACTAACAGAATTGAAGGGGAAATAGAATGCAACATATTCATTTTAGGAGACATCAATACACCACTCACTCCAAAGGACATATCAAGCACACAGAAAATAAACAAACAGACAGAGGCACTGAACAACTTATTAGAACAGATGGACCTAACAGACGTCTACAGAACACTCCATCGAAAAGCAATAGGATACACATTCTTTTCAAGAGCACATGGAACATTTTTAAGAATAGATCATATACTAGGCCACAAAAAGAACCTCAGTAAATTCAAAAAGATTGAAATTGTACCAACCAGCTTGTCTGTGGAAAGTGGTTGAGACAGAAGAAGCAAGAGTCCAGGACAGGACTGATTGTGTTTTTGTGCCTAGTCTCCATCTAGGGCCTGAACCGGGCCTGACTCTGAAAGAAACCTTGAAAAGTTTCCTAAATTCCAGGAACAAGTATCTCAGGAATGTAGGGGAGGTCTTATCTCAAGGCCAGTCACCTGGACCAGATGCCCCCAGGCGTATGTAACCTAAGTATTGGATTAATGTCCAATTGTATTGATCTGTGGGCAATACTTAAGTGATTGGATTGAGGTCCTTGAGAAGGGTGTGTGAATCTAATCTGTAGGCAATTCATGTGTATATAAGCCATGCCAGAATAAAGCTTCTTTGCATTCTGCACCAGACAGTTTGCCCTCCTGTCATCTTGTATATACAGCCCAACGCCCCAACTCAGGAACTGTTCGACTCCTGCCGGCAGGCCCCGGCACTTCTCCAATCACAAAGGTATGAAACTAGATATAAATTACACAAAGAAAACGAAAAAGCCCACAAACACATGGAGGCTTAATAACATGCTCCTAAATAATCAATGGATCAATGACCAAATAAAAAAGAGAGATCAAGCAACATATGGAGACAAATGACAACAATAATTCAACACCACAAAATCTGTGGGATGCAAGTCTGTGCTAAGAGGGAAATATACTGCAATACAGGCCTACCTCGGGAAAGAAGATCAATCCCAAAAGAACAGTCTAAACTCACAATTAATGAAACTAGAAAAGAAAGAAAATATGAGGCCCAAAGTCAGTAGAAGGAGGGACATAATAAAGATTAGAGCGAAATAAATAAAATTGAGAAGAATAAAACAATAGAAAGAAACAATAAAAGCAGGAGCTGGTTCTTCGAGAAAATAAACAAAATAGATAAACCCTTAGCCAGACTTATCAAGAAAAAAAGACAGTTTACTCACATAAACAGTATCAGAAATGAGAAAGGAAAAATCACTATGGACACCACAGAAATACAAAGAATTATGAGAGAATACTATGAAAAATTATATGGTAAGAAACTGGATAACCTAGAAGAAATGGACAACTTTCTAGAAAAATACAACCTTCCAAGGCTGACCCAAATGAAACAGAAAATCTGAATAGGCCAATTACTAGCAAAGAAATTGAACTGGTAATCAAAAAACTACCTAAGAACCAAATCACACCAGATGGTTTCACTGCTGAATTTTACCAAACATTTATTGAAGATCTAATACCCATTCTCATTTAAGTTTTCCAAAAAGTAGAAGAGGAAGGAATACTCCCAAACTCATTCTACGAGACAACAGATCAATATCCCTGATGAACATAGATGCAAAAATACTCAACAAAATATTAGGAAAATGAATTCAAAAATACATCAAAAAGATCATCCATCATGATCAAGTGGGATTCATCCCAGGGATGCAAATACGGTGCAACATTCGAAAATCCATCAACATCATCCACTATGTCAACAAAAAGAAGTACAGAAACCACATGATCATCTCCATACATGCTGAAAAAGCATTTGACAAAATTCAACATCCATTCATCATAAAAACTCTCAACAAAATGGGTATAGACGGCAAGTATCTCAACATAATAAAGGCCATATATGACAAACCCACAGCCAACATTATACTTAACAGCGAGAAGCTGAGGGCTTTTCCTTTAAGATCAGGAACAAGACAAGGATGCGTACTCTCCCCACTTTTATTAAACATAGTTCTGGAGGTCCTAGCCACGGCAATCAGACAATACAAAGAAATAAAAGGCATCCAGATTGGTAAGGAAGAAGTTAAACTGTCCCTGTTTGCAGATGACATGATACTGTACATAAAAAACCCTAAGAATCCACTCCAAAACTACTAGATCTAATATCAGAATTCAGCAAAGCTGCAGGATACAAAATTAATACGCAGAAATCTGTGGCATTCCTATACACTAACAATGAACTAGCAGAGAGAGAAATCTGGAAAACAATTCCATTCACAGTTGGATCAAAAAGAATAAAATACCTAGGAATAAACCTAACCAAGGAAGTGAAAGACCTATACTCTGAAAACTACAAGACACTCATGAGAGAAATTAAAGAAGATATCAATAAATGGAAACACATCCCATGCTCATGGGTAGAAGAACTAATATTGTCAAAATGGCCATCCTGCCTAAAGCAATCTACAGATTCAATGTAATCCCTATTAAAATACCAACAGTATCCTTCAATGAACTAGAGAAAATCATTCTAAAATTCATATGGAACCACAAAAGCCAAAACCAAATAGCCAAAGCAATCCTGAGAAGGAAGAATAAAGCTGAGGCGATTATGTTCCCCAAGTTCAAGCTCTACTACAAAGCCACAGTAATCAAGACAATTTGGTACTCACACAAGAATAGACCCATAGAACAATGGAACAGACTAGAGAGCCCTGATATAAACCCAACCATACATATGGTCAATGAATATATGACAAAGGAGCCAAGGACATACAATGGGGAAATGACAGCCTCTTCAACAGCTGGTGTTGGCAAAACTGGACAGCTACATGCAAGAGAATGAAACTGGATTATTGTTTAACCCCATACACAAAAGTAAACTCAAAATGGATCAAGGACCTGAATGTAGGTCATGAAACCATAAAACTCTTAGAAAATACATAGGCAAAAATCTCTTGGACATAAACATGAGCAACTTCTTCCTGAACGCATCTCCTTGAGCAAGGGAAACAAAAGTAAAAATGAACTCATGGGACTACATCAAACTAAAGTTTCTGTACAGCAAAGGACACCATCAACAGAACAAAAAGGCATCCTACAGTATGGGACAATATATTTGTAAATGACATATACGACAAGGGGTTAACATCCAAAATATATAAAGAACTTACATGCCTCAACACCCAAAAAGCAAATAACCCAAATAAAAAATGGGCAGAGGATATGAAGAGACAGTTCTCCAGAGAAGAAATTCAGATGGCCAACAGACACATGAAAAGATGCTCCACATCGCTAATCATCAGGGAAATGCAAATTAAAATCACAATGAGATATCACCTCACACCAGTAAGGATGGCCAGCATCGAACAGACTAACAACAAATACTGATGAGGATGCAGAGAAAGGGAAACCCTCCTACACTGCTGGCAGGAATGTAAGCTAGTTCAACCATTGTGGAAAGCAATATGGACGTTCCTCAAAAAACTAAAAATAGAAATACCATTTGACCCGGGAATATCACTCCTTGGAATTTACCCAAAGAATACAACTTCTCAGATTCAAAAAGACATATGCACCCCTATGTTTATCGCAGCACTATTTACAATAGCCAAGATATGGAAGCAACCTAAGTATCCACCAGTAGGTGAATGGATAAAGAAGAAGTGGTACATATACACAATGGAATACTATTCAGCCGTAAGAAAGAAACAAATCCTACCATTTGCAACAACATGGATGGAGCTGGAGGATATTATGCTCAGTGAAATAAGCCAGGTGGAGAAAGACAGTGCCAAATGATTTCCCTCATTTGTGGAGCATAACAATGAAGCAAAACTGAGGGAACAAAATAGCATACTCAGAGACTCCAAGAAGGAACTAGTGGTTACCAAAGGGGAGGGGTGTGGGAGGGCGGTTGGGGAGAGCGGGAGAAGGGGATTGAGGGGTATTTTGTTTAGTACACATGGTGTGAGGGATCACGGGGAAAACAGTGTAGCACAGAGAAGGCAAATAGTGAATCTGTTGCATCTTACTACACTGATGGACAGTGACTGCACTGGGGTATCGGTGGGGACTTGATAATATGGGTAAATGCAATGACCACATTGTTTTTTCCATGTGAAATCTTCATAAGAGTGTATATCAATAATACCTTAATAAAACAAATAATTTTTAAAAAACCCAAAGTACCTTCTTACTGCATCCTTACCAATACTGAATATTCTAGTTTTAAAAATTCTTCAGAAGAAAAGTACATCAATTACTATTTTAATTTTACTTCTTGGATTATTCTGAGGCTAAATTTTTTAATGTTATGGCCATTTATAAACTCCACGAATAAGGAGTTTATTTTACTGTGCTGTAATTCACTTAGGCTTTAGTGTTATGCTTTATTTGAATGAGCTATTAATATAAAAAACTAATTATCTTTGTTATCTATATTTTTCTAAAAATTTTTTCTATCAGTTTTTCCTATTCTTTTCCTTTAGGATTTTTCTCATTTGTTAGTAAGTCCTTCTACAGATTTCAATTATAAGGATTTCTATTATAAAAAAGGCATGTAATGAAAATTCCAATAGTACGAACAGGTCTATACCCTGACACTCAATAACCCAGTTATCTTGTGTATGAAGATTTAACTATCTCCCTTTTTCAAAAAAAGAAAACAGAAATGGTAGCAAGCGATACATGCATTTCTACACCTGACTTGTTTTACTTTATTTTGGGGATCTAATCTTATTTGTACATGTACACCTATGTCTTTTTGTAAAGCGTGCACAAAATACAACTGTATATATATCATCATTTAATGAGTCTCCTATTGATAGACATTAAGGTAGTTTCCAGATTTTATTTGCTACAAATAATAGCACAGTTAATGTCCTTGTACACAGGTCTTTGTGTACAAGCACAAACCTATTCGTAGGATAAATTCCTAAAAGTGAAACTTCTAAGATAACTCAGGTGCATTTTAAATTATGACAGGTATTAACAAATTGTTCTTTGAAAAAGTACAAATTTACAAACCCATAAAAATGTACTGAGCCTTACAGTGAAAACCTGACTTCACCTATACATGTTGACAAACTTATGTATTATACAATCATTTAAATACATCATAGTGAGTAAGGTGGTCAATGAGTTTCAGGTATTCTTACATTGCAAAATCTTACCTCTTCAAACACAGCAGCTTTATTTACTTTTTCCCTTGCAATGTCACAAATTTTCAAGATTCCGAGAGCAAAAGCTTTCATGGCAGGATCTTCTATAAAGTCTGGATTATGAATGTAAAGGCACGTAAACACTGTCTGTGCCAAGGAATGGCCTTCTAACCATGTTATCTATAAACAAAAGAATATGAGTTTAAGATGACACACAAGTGTCTGCAAAGTCTAAAGTGATCCAAGATTTATAAGATGATAAAGGGAAAGTCAGAAAAGACAAGAGTTAGAATTCATTTTTGATGACTCAACTCTTTCAAGAATCATATAACATAATATGATTAGCTATCTATGGGAAGCATTCTATATAATTCAGTTTGCAATATATCTGGAAACTAATGAAATCAGAATGCCTCCCTACATAGGCATTCAAAAGCAATCAAGTCCACAGTGTAGTAAAAAAAAATCCATAAACTAGGGAACTCACATGTTTAGAACTAATGAGGTCTCTAACCACTCATTTAACTCTTTTCACCCTCACTACTATTAACATTAAGCATGGTATCTTCTTTTCACCCTCACTACTATCAACAGTAAGCATGGTATCTCACCTAGATTACTGCAAGGAGCTATGCAATGGTTTTTCCTGCCTCCCATCCCTAATTCAATATGCCCAAACAGAGTGATCTTTCTTAGCACAAAAATAATCATACAACACTATTTTACTGAGTGGCTAAAGGGCCAGGTACCATGTGCTAAAAGCTGAGAATAAAAATGACAGCCAAAAATTAGTAACTACTATGTCCAAGTACTATGCCAGGTATTTTCATATATCTTCTCCTATTTTTCCTAACACTTTGAGGAAAGTGATATTTTTCTCCTATAAAGAGAGTCAGAGAGTATATATAATTTGTTCAAGTTTATAGTTATATTTTACACTAGTCCAACAGGACACAGGCAAACTACATTACAAAATGAGACATGCATATGAAAATGATAATTAAGGTGTGTATTTTGTATTACCTGTGTGCAAAAGGAAACTTTTCAGCCTAAAAACCATCTGCCTACTAAAGGTCAAACTCACAGGTTCAGTCTCAAGAGACTCAGACAATGGTTCCTCAGCTTTGGCAAAAACCATCCCTCTTGCCTCTGTTTATTCTATTCCACTTGGACTATAAACAGCTACAGGGTAATAAAGACATCTTTGTGGGAAAGAGACAGCTTTGGAAGAAGAAGAAATAGGATTAGGACTCTGGTTATGCCCCTTCCTAGCAATGTAACCCTAGGCAAGTAAGATGATACCAGATATCTTAACAGAGCTGATGTAAGACTTAAGTGAAAAATATATACATAAAACACCTAATAGGTACTTCACACACTACAGGCAATCACTGAATATTTTTTAGGAGAATGAATAAACTTTACATATATCTACGGAAAATGATTTAACATCAAGTTTAAAAAGAAAGAGATGCTGTCAGAGTGTAGGAAGGAAAGGAAAGGGATAGGAAGGGGAGGGGAAGGGAAGGGCAGGACAGGAAAAGGCAGGACAGGAAAGGACAGGACAGCATAGGAAAAAAGAGGCAGCACAAATGAGATTTTTCCCACAATTAAATGACACTGTCCAGGGAAGACAACCTATTCATCACAAATAAATCACTAAAAGATATTCTTCACAAAGATAGCCAGTTTACTACCATTAGGAAAAAAAAATTTCTCCCAAGCAATCCAAAATTCTCTGTGTCAATTCCATGCTTATTTATGGAAACTTTCAATTACAAATTTGTTTCCCTGGGTACCTTGAGAAAAAAAAGGTACTTTGAGTAATGGCTATATTATTATCTTCACAAAAGATAATATTCCTTCACCTAGAAAATGAGAACCTAAGATCACCCACATGTGAAGATAAAATTCTGTTTCCTATTGTATAATTTGGCCTGCTAATCTTATGTGCATCTTACTATGTCAAGCAATACATACATTTCATACTCAAGATTGGTGTATATACTTTTAAATGGACACATTTAGGAAAGCCATAGTTTTAAAATAAATTAATAGTATCATTTTAACTCTTACCAAACAACAAAAACATGTATCCATTATTCCTATCAATTCAGGCAAGGTGAGGTCTTTAATTTTAATAGTGCCATCCTAAAAAGGAGAGAAAATATGACATATAAACAGGATATTTTTTTAAATTTATGGTTACTGTATATAGAAGCATTTTGGCTTTCAAAAATTAAACATTTAAAGAGAACAATTCTAGGAAACATCTAATAAAACTAAACTGCAAATTAACTCAGTATTCTTAAAAATAGTATACAATAAGAAAAATCAAAGTGCCTCTAATTTGAAACAGGATATAGACTTTTATAAAGGGAAGTTAAAGCAACAAGTATTTTGGAAGCACAATTTAAATTAAAGCATTAATAAGTGTGAATCATTTTACTGAATTTAAACTACTTAAACAAGAATAAAACATTTTTAAACTGTAGCAACTATGAATTTCTAAATCAATTCATCTGTTAATATAAAGAATGTAATCCCTAAGCCAATTACCCTCAATTTGAATACATACTCAAATGTTTAAAAAAATTAATAAACATACAAATTTAGAGCAAGCTTTTAATGAAGACCTTAAACAATTCCCAGATTTCAAAAGAGCTACACATTATAACTTTTATTTATATACCTGAGATGCTCTTAAGAAAATTACACTTTTAAGTTATAAGTTTACTGTTTGATTTTTATTATTAACCAGAATGTTTTAACATATGAAATAATAAACAATAAAAGAAAACATAAAAGAGCCCAGTGGTGACTACCTTGATAGCTTGTTCAAAATTAAGAACTTTTCGATTAACTTGGTTTCCAATCATGCCAGCATCCATCTTGGGATCCATCATTTCAATGGCAGACATGGCTTCAAAAAGACCAAATCTGGAAATAAAAAAATTGACCCCACAAATTGTTTTTGAACCAGTAAGCTTGCCCAGATTCCCAAGTGGTAAAAAATTATTATAGTCCTTCAAATAACTACAGTTTTCTAAGTATTCAGTCTTCCCAACTTGCTAACTTCTTCTATTTCAATTAAATCATCTCACATTAACATAAAAATTCTTCCTTGTACTTGTTACTAAAGATTCTTTTACATGCACTGTGGGGAAAATATTAAAGCAAAAGATGTTTTTTGTGCCTCCTTCAAAAACATTACAAGTTAGACATTTTTAGGAAAAAAGAGCAACTGATTTATAATGGATTTCACTTTGCCTTCTTTAATTTTCTCTAATATTTAGGAAGTCATGTTTGGAATAACCATTATCAAATGTAACTTTTAGAATTTTTTCCTTTTATGTCTTGAAAGTCCTGCAATGTGACACATTACAGTCTATAATGCCCAATGTTTTGGCAATTATGAAAATAATGAAATATGAAATATATTAAAAATAACTCAGAAACCTCAGTATTTGTGGTTCATTAGCCATAAAAGCAGATAGTTGTGATGCACTGTGGACAGGTTAGTAAGTATATCATTAACTGAGATATACATCAAGAAATCAGAGAGGAAGAAAGCCTAAAAGAAAAGTTTGACAGACTATCAAGCTACTGACTACATATTTGAATGTTTCAATTCAAAATACTCTGACGACTTCATCCATCAGCTCAGCACCTGCTTTAAGAAGGCAAAAGTAAAAAAAAAAAAAGATGCAGCATCAAAACAGAGACTCTGACAATATAAGCATACACTATTATTGAAAACAACTCTCATCTACAAATTTGATGTAATGCTGACCAAAACCCAAAAGGTATTTTTCAAAGAGCTCTCAAGCCAAACCAGAAAATATGCAAAAACAGAAGAGAATTTTTTCAATAAAAATAGGGATTCACCAAATATTAAAGGGACTACAAAGCTATTATTAAAAGCATTCTAGAATACAGAGATCAAAAGAAAACAGTCCAAATTCTGTAGGAATTATGTATGATAAAGGAAGAATTTTAAATTAGTTGGGAAAACAGTGAACTAGTCAATAAATACTGTTGAGACAAGTGGCTAACGATTGGAAAAGTGAAACCTTTGATTCACAGTTTTAAAAAATAAACCCCAAGCAGATTTAAGTTCTAAACCTAAAACAAACTAAAAACTCTTCAAAACTGCTATAAAGGCAAAAGTTGATAAATCCACCCGTGTAAATATCTTAAATTTATATGCAATGATAAAAAACTATAGTCAGTTAAAACTCGTAATTATCTGGGGGAAATATTTTTAATATAATTTCCAAAAATGAATATCTAGAATATATAACTCATACAAATAAATTAAAAGAAGCAAATAATACAAAGAAAAATAGGCCAAGAAATGTACAAAGAATTCATAGAACATAAAAACTACTAGTAAATAAGGGAAAAGTTCCTCAAATTCAAATGTAATCAGGTAACACAAAACTAAACAAGAGGTTTTTTGGCCATAAGGAAACTTTAAAAAATATACTTGTAATATTGTACACTGTTGGTGGAAATATAAATTGATAGGCTTTGAGAGAAATTTGGCTGAATCCATTTAAATCCAGTCATTTGATTTCTGGGCTCCTATACTGAAACTTATTTGCACATGTGTATATACAAAGAGGCCTGTATAAATTAAATGTCTTCCATTTTCCCATGTTACCAAAATATGCTGCAATTAAAATTTCCATCAATTGCGATAACAGAATAAATCATGGTACAGACATTTCATAAAATGCATACCAACAGTTAAAATGTACTCAGTAGCGCTATTATATACTAACCTGGAAAGATCTCTAAAATATACTGAATGGGAAAGGAATTTTCAAAATAATACAGACTGTATATTCCCATTTATAATTTAACTACTTCTTAAGATTTTATTCATGTATGTAAATGTATTTTTTTATAGGTCCAGAAGGACAAACAACAATTTGATTATGTCTGGGCAAAGAGAAGGTATTGTGGTGGGGGGAATAGTGTTGTGGGAAGTTTTTGCTTTACCTCTGAGGTTTGAATTTGTTAAAAACAAATTATCTGTTTCTTACATGTGAACTAAGAAAGTTTTAATGACACAATTAAAATCCTAAACCATGGACAGTGACTGTAATAGGGTTGGTGGGGGGGACCTGATGAAGGGGGTAGTTTAATCATCAGAATATTGCTCATGTAAATTGTAGGTTAATGATACTAAAATAAAATAAATTGTAAAAAAAAAAAAAATCCTAAACCAGTGAGGTTATCTAACTAATTAGTAAAACTGCTACAGAAACCAAAGCAGCATTAAGTTAGCTACTTCATTCAACACTTACTGAGCACCTATTATGTGCTGGACACTGTTCTAGGGACCTGGGATACAAACAAATTTGCTTGCCTCATGGAACTTACATTCTAGTGGGAGGAAATAGATAATAAATAAAATTACATAGGTTAGAAGACTGCACATGCTAGGCAGAAAGAAAGAGACAGCTAACAGATAAAGTCTAGAAGGACACAACTTTTAAAAGATGGTCAGGGCAGGCTGCTGGCAATCATGTTCCCTGGGCTGAGCCTAAAACCTTGGGTCCCTCAGCTGTCTCCTCTAAATTTACTCCACAACCAGGAGCTACATTCCTTCTTACATTAGGTTGTGGTTTGGTTTCATTACATCCTTCCTGTAACTGCCTGCAGCATCCACAGGATGACCTAGAGCAGTTCTCAAAGTGTGGTCCCTTGATCAGCAGCATCAACTTCACCTGGGAACTTGTTAGAACTGTCACTTCTGCATTCCTACACCAGGTCTACTAAATAAGGAACTCTGGGGGGCTAGGGCCCAGCAATGTGTGTTTTAAAAAGCCCTTCAGGTAACTCTGATGCACACTAAAGTTTGAGAACTAAATTTCAGGGTCTACCCCTCCTTCTCAAATGTCCACTCTTGTCTACTTACTAATATAAAATTTCATATTCCTAACCTTGGAAATTGAGCATTTCTGTACCAGTATAAGGACTGAGGCTATCTACAGTAGTGAGTATAAATATAAGCAAGAATTTCCCTTTATTTTACCTTTCCCAGGATTCCCAGTCTCCTTTCCTCCAGACATTGAGTCACCTATCTCAGGTCAGCCTATCACATATAACATAAAACCAATGCCTTTTCTTCAAGAAATTCTGTATCCTGTTCATCTACCCTCAAGGGAGGGACACATAAGTCAGTTTCACTAGGTATAACCATCTCATACAACAACCAGAGTCAGCTGTCCCAAATAGCTCACCACGGTTAAGAATAGATTTATAATTAGTTTTATTTTTACAGCTTTGAAATGTAAAATTACTCAGGCCTCAAGGAATACTCCTGCATATGAGAAAAAATAGATGGAAATATTACACTGTACTATTTCAAAGGCCACAATACTTACAGCTTATCGTGAAGTAGTTCTCCCAACTTTAATTCTAAAAGAAACAAAAGAGAAAAATGCTTTGAATGTATTTATATTTATATATTATGCTAAGAAGAAAACAAAATATTAGCACCTAAAAAATGTGCTTGCATTACTCTAAATTTCATTTTCTAAGAAATGGTTATATTATTTTTACTCAATTACTAACATAATGCCCTCTATACAGTGAATAAATACTTACTATAAATTGAACTTGTGAGAATTAAGAGACCCACGACAGGCCATAATAATCCTGTCAGAACTACCAACCTCATTTAAAAAAAACACTAGTAAATTTCTCCCTAAGTTAATTTTTTCATAGAACTGATCGCTATTTCTCAAGTTTTTAAACCAGTTGGTATCATTATTGAATCTTTCTGTCCCAAAACAACGTCAACACTATTTTTTAATTGTAACTTTATTTAAATAATCTAGAAAACACTTGGGTAAGCAACAGAACAGTGTTCATCCTCTATAAAGCAGTAGTGTTCAATACTAGATGCATATTATCATCAACTGGGGAGCTTTTGAAAAATCTGTGTCTAAGCAGCACCCCAAACAAATTAAATTCTAGGGGTGAGCCCTAGTGGTTTTAAAGCAATCCAGGCGATTTCAATGCGCAAGTAAGGCAAGAACTGTTGCTGTTAACATTTTAAGTTGGGCAAATCCTGTGAAAGGTATAAAGAAGTAGTTTTCAGAACTTTTCCCATCTTCCTAGGCAATCACAAATTAACATTTATATTTAGCAGTCCCATGTACCAAAACAAATAAATCAATGAAAAGCATATAGCAAAACACTGCAGGAAGCATAACAGAACACACAGCTGTGCTTAAAGATGGCCTGGGAATCCAAGAGTCTGTGATGTTATAATTAGTTTTGTAATATTATTCAAATACTCTTTGTATTTTTCATTGTGTTGTTATTTGCACTGATGATGCAAAGGTAATGGTGGCCAAAACTGCTGTAACTCTAACACAAATCAAGACAGTAGCCCTAAAGCTAAAGGGTGAATTTTTTACCTCCATGCACTTGTGGTTAAAAAAGACAATTTCTAAAAAAATTTCACTTGTCCTTGAAGCAGTAAAAATTATTCATCTCAGGGCGGTGACCACGGTATAGCAAGAGAGTCAACTCCAGAGCAAAATGTAAGGAGGCATTCACTTTCAGGCACTCCCTTCTTAAACCAGGCACCCTAGTGCCTCACTCACTTCATCCAAGTGCTGGCTCTCACTGACCTCATTTAATCTCAACCTTTGAGACCATGTCCTTCAATATTCTACTTGACAAAATGGGAAGTATATAAATATGTTTCTACTGCATACCAAAGAGGCTGTTTCAAGGAAAAAGCACTTGCACAATTATCATGGAACACAATTTTTACTTGAAAGAACAACTGACAAACTAGTTATTCAGATTTGAAAATACAGCTTTCTCTTTAAAATTACTTTGTCACTTTACAAAAAATTGACAATGTTTGTTGCCAATAAAATTTGACCATTCGCGCAAAAATTAAAATTTTGGAAAACATACCGCCACTGTGGACTTGACAGTTTCCCAATACTTAAAAAAGACTTTTCTGATGATATTGGTGGTAATATTAACAAATGTGCTTTTTAATGTTGTATAATGAAGTGTGTCAACTCTTGGAAGATCTGCTTAACTCACTGAAGCAATATTCTGCAAATGGATTTTCTTCAAATATTTTGAAGAATATTCAATCTTCTTCAAATATTTTGAATGGATAAAAGATGCATTCATAGTTCAAGACAGAGCAGTGGAGTTTAATATAATAGACCATGGAAAATCCATTGATATGGCTTCAGATTCCACACTGCAGCTAATCTTTAAGAAACTACCAATTACATATTGGTGAGGCTATATTTACTTCATATACTTCAGCTAAAACAACATGTGGCAACAGACTGAAAACAGAATTATAGTTGGAATTCAGGTGCCCTCTAGTATGCTGACTTTAATTACAGAGGTTTTTCAAAAGTATACAACTGTTATTTTGTTTTGAAAAATATACTTATTCTTCATTTAAAATTGTTCTGTTAACACGTAATGGATTTATAATTGTTCTTAAGTATCTTTTGTATTTCTGAGTTTAAATTTTAATATTGTAAACATCAATGCATGTATGTAATACACAAAAACAGTCATTTTTAAGAGTATAATGGTGTCTTGAGATCAAAAAATTTGAGAAATGCTGTAATACTTTATCATATACTTAAAGTAGATCTGGGTACCAAATAACTTCACCAAGTTTAAAAATAAAACATTCCATAGACCTAGATGCAAGTCAGTCCCTCTAAGCCTTGGTTTCCTCATCTGTAAAATGAAGAGTTAAACTAGATGACTCTCATAAATCCCTCAGAACTCTAGTAATCAGATCACTCACTGGTAAACTATAGGCAGCAAAGTTTAAAACTCACTCATTAAGCCATCGTACAAGCAAGCACTCTCACTGCATGATCAGTAACTGGACAAAGTCATGATCTGCAATAGCACTACAGACATCATCTGGGTCTTATCCAACTGCACAGCAGTTCTCAAAAAGTTAGTGAGAATGGTAATGTTTTACATTTATCATTAGCAGTCAGCAATGACATCATCACACATCATGGTTTCTGGAAAATTCCACTGTATACTAATAAAAGAATGGGAGTCAATAAGGCAAGTCAATGTCTTAGGATTACCATGAAAATAAAATAGTTTTGACCTTGCATATCCTGTGAAATGGCCTTGTGAATCCCAGGGATCAGGAAACACACCAAACCACTAAGCTATGTTAGCATAATGATAAAAAAAAGTTAACTTCTACTTCTAAGTTAAAGACTTAAGTAGGTGCAAGAGAATATAACTGAAACCACTCCAAAGAGAGGGAAAAAATATGAGGAAAAGTTGATGATTGAAAAATTTTTTGACAATCCTGACAAACTGCTTTTTAATTTTATCCTCACTCTCATATAAGGCAATGATTAGATATGCTGTGACAGAAAAGTTAACTTTAATTTTGTGGGTTATAGAATCTCATGACATCTTGAGGATCTCCTTCCTTTTGCTGTGTAAATGAATGATGAACCAAAACTTATGGCTGGAGTTCAGGAAACAGCAGTGCTGAGCACATAAAATATACATAATCATTTACCTGAAGAAAAGTAACAGGACAGAGAAAAACATGCAATTATGGGACAATGCAAATATACTTACCATCTTATAATGAGATCATGGGTAAACTGCTGTAGATCTTTGAATATATTTCTACACATAACATTATAAATGATGGCTATGTTCCCAGTTAGGGTCCCTATGAATGCCATATAGAATATATGATATAACAGAAATCCAATACCATCGTAGTAGTGATATTTAAACAGATCAATTTAAGTTTAACCCCAGGTAAAGATGACCAACTGAACACATACAATAAACTACCTTTAATTTAATTCCCTCGTGAGATCTTGTTAATACAACTAGAGGAATTTTTTTTAAAGAAAGGTATACATGAGAAGAAAAACAGGTGCAGAAAAAAATACAACAAAATTGGAGAAACTTGGAACAGAAAAACAAGTAAGTAGTTTCTTAGCAAACCCAAGAAAACTGAGTTCTAAAGCCAGCAGTGGAAAAAGCCAAAAACCAACTTGATTTATCACTTGCCTCTAAAAGTAAGAATAAAAGGAGACCAAAATATGGAGGCAGCCCCAGGGCCCTGCCCTAATTCACTGAGCAGAATAACTGCCTCTCCCACATCCTGAAAAACACTGAAGACTTTCTTTGAACAGAGTAGACCAAAAAGTCTCCGAGGACATAGAGTTATCTGAAGGCCAGGGTACAGCACTGGGAAAAGAGGGCATTAAGTAGATAATGTGAAAACACCAGACCTCTTACCCAACTAACCTGTTAAAAATCACAGGCAGTCAAGTCACCACTTTACTGTTAAAAATCACAGGTAGTCAAGTCAGAGTTTCAACCTCAAAGCAGGAAATTAGACAAATTTTCTCTACAGAAAATATTCTTTCCAAGAAGAAAGAGCTAAATAATTACCATAAAAGGTTTTCCAACACCAAAGCCAAGTTGTATCACCTGACATTCAGAGTCAGCAAGTTCCACTCAAAAATTCAGTTTCCAATTGGTTTTTTGGTCCCCCACCCTTAGACAGGCAACAAAGGATTCTTTTACATATGAAAGATAGAAACCAAAAGAAACAAATTAAAAAGGGCAAGTTGGAAAAAAGAAATACTATGTGGGGAAATAAGAATTCAAAAGAACTGTTATCCTTACAGTGATAATATTAGTGCAATCCCAAAACAAAAACAGGACACTTTGCTTCAAAAAAAGGAGGAACATACAGAGAAAAATAATGTTAGAAATTAAAAACATTACAGCAGAAAATAAAATTTACTAGGTTTGGAAGACAAAGTTGAGTGTCTCCATCCATTTGTGCTTCTATAACAAAAAATACCATAAACTGGGTGGCCTATACACAACAAACTTTTATTTCTCACAGTTCTGAAGGCTGTAAAGTCCAAGATCAAGGCACTGGCAGATTCTGTGTCCGGTGAGGACTCACTTCCTAAACAGCCATCTTTTTTGCTGTAACCTCAAATGGCAAAAGGAACTAGGGAGCTCTGTGGGGTCTCTTTAATAGGGGCACTAATACCATTCACGTGGGCTCCACTCTCACGACCCAAGCACCACCCAAAGGCCCCACCTCTCAGTACAATCACAGTGGGCATTAAGTTTCCATATGATTTGGGGGAACACAAACATTCAGTCTACAGCACTGAGGAAAAAGAAAAACATGAACACAGGCAAGAAAGAATAAGAAAAAAGCAGAGGATCAAACTAAGAAGTTCAATATCCAAAAACAGACACTCCTTGAGAATACAGAAAAAAATAAATAAAGAGAAAACAGAGTAACTCAAGAAAGTTTCCCAGAGCTGAAGCATGGGAGAAAGTGAAAGGGCCCCAGAATCCTCAAGGCAAACCACTACAAAAGTTCTGGACGTGAGTCAGTCAATAGATACTAAAAGGTTACTTAGGAAAGTTCAGGTATGAGAAAGTCATCAGACTTTCTAATAGAAACATCAGAGCCAAAAAAAAAAAAAAATCAATGGATAAATGCCCTCAAAATTCTCAAAGGTACCCAATATTATCAATAAAGTGGGAGGGCAGAATTTTCAGACATCTAGAGCCTCCAAAGATTGTATCTCCCATGCACTTTACTCAGGAAGATAATAAAGATGGCCAATCAAAACAATTTAAGGGGGAATATAAGGGGGACAAGTAAGAAACCCCAGGCCGATGATGAAGGAAGATCTCAGGATCACACTATGTACAAAAGATAATTAGTCCAGACTGAAGGAAGCAAGAGGCTGAGAAGAAATTTATTTAGGGAGATGAAAACAATAGGATGTCTGATAAGTCTGAATATTTTAAGGAGATTTAGATAACTGGTAAAAAAAAAATCTAAGGATTATGATAATTAATATAAGTACATACATTCTGGGTAATTTTTTTGTGTGTATAACAGAAGAACTGTGCAGAAAGAGAAAAGTATCAATAGTTTTACTCTTTGGCTCAGGTACGGATATTTATGTATCCGTAGTGCAGCTATAAGTATATGGGGGGAAGTTCACAGACAAACACCTAAATTGGGAGTGAGAGGAATCAAGACGTAGTAATAAAAGCATGCTACCTAGAGTCATGACTACGAGAGTAACAGCTAAAAGGGGGAAAGTGGTGATTCTGAGGACACCTTTGCTGTTGAACATAACTCCTAACATAAAGCAGGATACACAATACATAATTAAGGGGAAAACCTGATATAGTGCATTCAAAAACACAGAAAAGTCGATAAAGTACATCAGAGGTCCAATCCCCTTCCCGCCACTTGATATAGCCGTATGTTAACACTAGTTCTTAAGAGGTGTTAAGACAGCCAGTGTCTCTATGTCCCTATCCTAAAGAATCCAGAGTCAGAGAAGTTAAATAATAGCTGAACATTCCTGAAAGTGATCCACAGTGAATTAAGCAATACTACTTACATTTTGGGCAGAATAATTTTTTCTTGGTGGTGGGAAGGCTACTCTATGTATCAGATGGTTAGCAGCATTCTTGCTGTATATTCAACAGATGCCAGTAGCAAAGCCCCTTCCTTCCCCTCCCCAATGTGACAACCAAAAATGTTTCAAAACATTGGCAAATGTCCCTTAAGGGGCAAAATCACTGCTTGTAGAGAACCAGTGATCTACCACTACCAATGCAAACAAACCCTCACCTTATCACTGAAGATATTCTTGATTAGTATGGAACAAGGAAAACAATTTTCATTTCCAAAACCAAAATCACTTAAAAAAAATATTTTACAGGTTGCCAAGATGGTTCACCAGGGTATTTCTGTATATCTTTTCCCTCCTGGAATAAAGTGCTACCAAACAGCAAACTCCTAGAACAATGATTCTTAAATTGGGGGTGGGGTTTAGAAGGAGTTCATGAAAGTTTTACCATGAGTCTATACTTTTTCTAAGATAATTGTTAAATGCTACATTTTCAGTTTGATAATCTTTTCAAAAGATTGCAGAAACATATTCCATGCCAACTGGAAAATGACATTATGATCAAGTATTGCTACAATTTCCGTGCCCAAGCTTGTATTCATTATTATAATGGTTCCAGGCAACCACCCAAGATAACAGCATTTAATGCAATGCAGTAGTCCTCAAACTTCTGAAGTCCAAGACCCAGATATTCTACGGTTTGAAGAAACATCACCTTACAATATTCAGTCATTATTAAAACAAATACATATTGAGCACCTATAAATATTCTGGGTGAGAGAAGCTAGTACAGAAAGAGAGAAACACAAAAAGCTTAAGCATCTTAGCTCCTGAATGAAGGAAGAGAAAGCAATAAAAGTAGCGTTCCAAAAGAACTGGGAAAAAGCCGAAAAACTGGATAGGGAAGGGGCCTTAAACCATGATACCTGTGGGAAAGACTATAGAAGAATGAGCTAAGCCCTTAGAAAGAGAAGGAAATGGGGTGAGAAGATGGGCCCATATCCTCCTAGATTTGTTTAAAAAGAAAATAATGATAGCCGACTTCGAATTACCTCTGGGTTATACTTGATGACAGCGTTATCCTAGGAGAGGTTGTTGGCTATCCAGAGGGCATATGGAAGAACAGAATCTGGGAGGCAGAAGAAGGTGCAGTGTGTATTTTACGATCATTTATGTTTAAATTTCTAAGTTGTAATTCAGAAAGCACCCATGTAAGACAACCAAATGAAAAATGAAGGTCAGAGACTTTCTATAGGTAGCAAAATGAGATGACTAGAATTAGGTAGTTTCCTAGAGAAGCAAAGCTCAGAGGTGTTATTTAGATGAATGATGTGTTATGCATTAGGCAAAATAACTGATAACACCATATATCAAAATAATTTGAAAAAAAATCTGCCTAGTAGAAAATAGTGATAAAAGTTAGAATTTGATCTAGAGTAGTTTGAACAGCCACTAAAAGAATAAGTAGAAATGTGCCTTAAAAACACTAATCAAGTACACATGGTGTGGGGGAGGTCATGGGGAAGACAGTGTAGCAGAGAAGACAAGTAGTGATTCTGCGGCATGTTACTACACTGATGGACAGTGACTTCAATGGGGTATGTGGGGGAACTTGGTAATATGGGCGAATGTAATAACTACATTGTTTCTCATGTGAAACCTTCATAAGAGTGTCTATCGATACCTTAATAAAAAAAACATAGGCAAAACCAATCATGGTGTTGAAAATCAGGACACTGGTTACTCTCTTAGAGGCCAAAAATTATTGGCACAGCCATAAGACTTCTGAGGTGCTAGCAATGTTTTATTTCTTGATCTCAGTGCTGGCCACAGTGTGCAGTTTGAGAAAATTTGTCAAGTTGTACAATTATGATGTGTGTACTTTTCTGTATGCTATATACTTCAATATGAAGTTTTCCAAGCACACCAAAAGCACAAGTAACAAAACAAAAAATAATTTGGACTTTCTCAAAATCGAAAACTTTTGTGCTTCAAACCATCCTTTAAAAGTGAAAAGACAACCCAGAGAATGGGAAAAAATTTTTGCAAATCATATATCTGATAAAAGATGTGTATCTAGAACATATATATGTCTTAAAACTCAATAATAAAAAGACAAATCAATTTTAAAATGAAAGAAAAAACTGGAATCAGTATGCAGATTGTTTTACAGGACCCCCCCAAAAAATCACCAAAGTCTAGGACATGCCATCACACTATTACTAATGAGGAGAGACCACTGTATCAGCTAATGTAAAGGATGTAATGATACCTGTTTGTAAATTTATTCTTCAGAAAGGTGCTGGAAGGGGTAGGGGAATGGATGGAATAGGTGAAGGGAGAAAAATAATGAGTGGGAATGTTTGATATCTTGATTTGGGCATTGGTTACAACAGTGTATACACATGTCAAAATACATCAAGCTGTATACTAAGTTTGTATAGTTTACTTCTGTGTACCTCAACATAAATTTTTAACAACTAAAAAAAGAAAGCTGCTAGAAAAGAAGTCTATAACTGAGACTACAAATCTGATTATTTCAAAAAGGGAAAACAAATTATTAATACCACAGGCTCAAGAGCTGTCAACAGCTGTTAGTCCTTAAACTATATGTAAAGGAAGATTAATTCTATGTAAAATTTTTATTCAAGAAGTACACCTCACATTTGTGCCACTTGAGACAGTGTAAGAGCTAACTATAGAAGAGTTAATAGCATGGCCTGATGTTGGCAACAAAATGACATGCCACCCCCTCTCAATCCACACTAAAGCAGGGATTAGAACCGTATCTCCTACTCAGGGCTCCTTTCACAAAGAAACAGAATTATTCCTCAAACATACAACTCTCACTGAACTCTGGCTCTAATGGTTCATCTCAATCTAGAGTAATTCCTTCACATTCCCTTAGAGAAACTCAACCACTCCTTCTAAGGCCCAACTCAAACCATATATACTTCATAAAACCTTCCCCTTTTAAGTTTATAATAACAGCCCTTTAATACAGATGACTTAAAATCAGTGCAAATGATAGATATGACCCACTTAATAGATATCTGGGCACAGAAACTACACTGAAACTCATTCTCTTTCTCTCCCTTAGATACACATATATGGGCCGGCACCCAACTCCCAGCCTGATGTTCTTTCCACTATCTCACTTAGGCATACTTTAGCTGGACATGCATTTCAAAGCAGTCAAAGGGTAGGCACATGATTTATCATTTTGCTTATACTCAACTGGCTCCCTTTCTACTTGCAGCTGCTCCAAGTCCTTACTCCTCTCCTTCAGAGCACTATTCTAAACAAACTCCATCTAACTGTCAAAGCATAACCTTCTTGCTAAGAAAACAGAAACCATTAATGCCTCCACCATTCCTCTCCAGCTACTTAGAAATAAACGTGTATCTTCACCACCCTAACCTCAGTTCCTCCTGTGTCAGTATATCTTTACTCTTTTCCCCCAAGTCAATTTCTCTGCCAAGTTCTTGATCCCATCCATCCTCTCTTAAAGCATAAGCTATCACTCTGTTCCTTTCACTTAACTTCATTTCTCCCTTTAAATGCTCATTTTTCCATTTATATCCAAACATTTATTGAACTTACTATGTGCCAGGCAATGTTCAATGTGCTAAAGTTACAGACAAGATCTCTGTACTCACAAAGCTTACATTCTGGAGGATGGGGTTGACACTAAACAAGAAATAACTGAAAATGATGGTTTCTGACAGTTAGGTAAGTGCTATCATGAAAATAAAACAGGGTGACTCAACTGAGGTAAAGCTGGATAGAAGAGAAGAGGGGATTGAATCTGCTTAGGCTGGTTGTTTTGAGAAGTCCTCACTTGGGAGAAACGTTTAAGTGGTCAGGAAGGGGCCAGCTCCATGAAGACCTAAGGGGGCAAAGCAATTTTGGAGAAAAGAAAATATGCAAAGGCCCACGGGAGAACCACTCTGGTGTGTTTGAGATAAAAAGGACCTTGTGACTAACATAATGTACCTAGTGGGGCAGCGGTACAAAAATGAAGTCTGAGTGGTAGGCAGGCACCAGATCATTAAAGACCATGAGTAAAAAGTTTGGATTTTATTCTCCATGGACGAGTTAATCCACTGGAGGCTCTTACCAGGGAATGATGTGATCTGACCATTTTCCAAACTCAAATACACAATAATGCTACCATCTTTAAACCAGCAGAAACCATGTTTCCACAGCTTGAAATTATTGCTATATGTACTTTAAACTATCAAAGTTGGAAAAACTGAATTAGTTCAAAATCTGTATTTAATGCAATATCAAGTATTTATTGGCTTTCAATTAAAGTTAAAATTAGAGAGTAGAGAATAAATGTGATTTTAAAAACTTGATAAACCACATTTACCTGTTGATTTTTTTACTGAGCTAGTTTAGAAATCACAATCCAGATTTTACTTCACCCTTCCCCAGATTTTCAACTAATCCAAACATTCAAACTCACCTCGACAAGCTTCTTCAAAATCTTGAGTTATGTCCACCCAGCTTGTATTGCTTTTTTCCATCTTTTCTGGTATACTGAGCTCCCATCCTGAATCATCCTCCTCTACGGAAGCTTTCATAACCATTATGCCTATAAAATTAACACTGATGTAAAAGAGAGATTGTAGTTTTCCGGGCGTGAGTACTGCAAACCATATGCGTTTGTTTAAGTACTAGATGAAAGTCTCACTAAACTGTTTAAGCAAACCTCATCTGGGTTTGAGAATGGTACTGAAAAAAATGCCTTAATGCAACTAAATCTCACATTCATTAACACTACTGCTGCTCATTTACTAATAGCCCAGCACGTACCAGGGCTCATAAAGAGTTTGCTTTCCCCCCACTACTTAAGAAGAAAAATCGACAACCATCCCACCACTGGCCCAAACAAAACCAACTCTAGAGCTTCCAACTTTCAACAGTAGCCGCAAATGACCAAGGCACTCTGCAGGATCCCCACCTCGCAGCCCAGGACCCCAAGCGGCAACTACTCAAGGCAAGGTGGTCCCACACTTACCCAGGGCAAGCTGGGCCAACCTCTCCCCCGGCCGGGCAGGACCCGGCACACGGCGTGGGGAGCGCCCAGTCGGGTGGCACCGCCGGCCCAGAGAGGGGATGCACCTGAGGCGGGGACCCACCCCGCGTCCGCCCCACCCTGGTCAGCACGGCCCGGCCCCGGCCCCACAGGGCGCGGAAGCAAGGACAGGGCTGTCGTCGCGCGGGAGGGCAGATAAGCCCAGTGCCTGGTCGTCGCCCCGGTAACACCGGGCAAGGCCAGGGCTTCCGCGGGCACGGGGAGCACGCAGCTCCTACCTGAAGCACTGCGGGAGGGCCGGGGCCGCAGGGTGACCTGGCGTCCCAAGAGTCCGCCGCACGCGCAGGGGGCTACAGCGCTAGGACACGGGAGGGAGGGAGTTTCAATGGCTGTGCACAGGCGGTCCCTACCTATTTCTCCCTTGGACACCCGCGCCGCCACGCACCGCCCGGGCCGCGGAAATAACGACGCCGACTCTGCCTCTGCCGCCGCCGCCCCCTCCTCCTCCCCTCTCAGCCCAGCGGGGCCGGCCGCGTGCGCGCATGCGTACGCCCGGTGCGCGCGACCCCGCCTCCTCTCCCTCACTCCTGGGGACTTCGCGCTCCCCGGCCACACCCCCTCACTCGCAGCCGCCACCATTGCCGACAGAGGCGCTCTTGTCTTATCGCGGGATTAGAAAAAATCGCGAGACCGGAAGCTACCTCCTTTCTCCAGCCTCAAGCCTACTCCGAGGTAGAGGGCGGGTCCGGAAGGGGGCGGAGCCTGGGCCTCAAAGCCCGCCCCGCCCCGCGGGGCTCTCTGGGAAGTTCTTAGAAAGGTGAAGGGTAGGAAGGAAGGAAGCGGTGGAAGTCGCGCAGATCCTGAATTGTAGCAGCTGGGACTGTGGAGTCCGGACCGGCTTGGAGCTAGTGCTGCCTGACTGGATTTGTTCCCTACAGAGCCTGGGGATTTCTTGAGAAAAAATAGAAACAAAATATCTGCAGAGTCAAGCCAGCCACTTTCTTTTAGACTCATATTGTAGATTTTTCTTAAAATTCATTTTGATCAGTTTTAAAGTAGGGTTACCTGAGTGGACTGAAAAGGGTAAAAATGCAATTTTACCATTCCATATTGTGGGGAAAAAGTTCCTATGGCCAGGATCCTCATCTGGACCTAAACTATTTGATAATGTAATTGGCCTACTGCTAGGCTACTGTTTCCACACCGGTAGGCAATAAGCTATTATTGACTGAGTGTAACTCCAGGGAGAGGAAATCCTGGGGCAAAATACCTATCTGAAACCGAAGTCAGTCAAAGGGAGAAATGAAGTTTAAAACCCGTTTATTGCTTACAAACAGGTGCTGGGGCCGTCTCTCTCCTGCTCCCGCAGAAGCAAGTGAATCCCCTCCCCCCTCCCCCCCACACCCAACCTCTCAGGTTCAGATTAAGCCCTCACTCGCCTGGGTAATTACCCATTGATACGGAGAACTACTTATCTCCAACCCCTTAGGAAGGCCTTTTGATGTGGAGATGTACTAAAGCCAGGGTGATGCTGGGGTTCTTGTTCACGAGCTGAAGAATGAGCTTAGCAAACAGTCAAGGTAGGAGAGCAAGGTACAGGCTTTTATTTAGAAATAAAGTGAAAGAACAGAGCTCCGGGCTCGCCAGGAGGGGACAAGAGAGTCTGGTGTGGTGCATTGTCTAGGGGTTTTATAGGCAGATGAGGATTTTTCAAGAACATGAAAAAAGCTTAGGGGTATGGACTTATTAAGCGGTCCTAGAATATTTACAAGTAACTTGATATAAGTAACCTCCTGCTCTGTTAATTTCTCCCCGAGATACCAGCATCTTGGTCTGGGGCATATGAAACAAGGCCACCTGCACAGCCTGACCCCAAGGTGGGCTGAGGCATTGTTTGCTAAAGAGTAAGTTAAGTGCAATCTTATCTTTAAGGTGGAATCTTTCTTGCGTTTTACTATGTTGTTTACAGCTGGGTCTGCATGCTAAATTAGTTGCCAAGTTTGCAAAAACACCCCATCAGATCTGAAAGAGGAAAGACAGCACATAGGCCTGGGCCTTTTAGCTTGCTAAAGTCAATCTTACAGATGACTACAAATGATTAGCATAATAAAAACATGTGCTACTCTTCTTTGTCTGGGGAACACTGATCTTACTGAAGAATGACCCTAGAGCTTAATGTTTAACACAGAGTTTTGGTAGGGGGTTTCCTTGCATTTAGTTACATTGCTCTGACTGCTAATAGTCTGCCTTGCTTTTTCCGGAGGCCCTCTCCCTACTCTGACTACACCCACAGTCCCTGTCTGGGGTGTGTGATTCTGAAAATTCTGCGATTTTTACCCACAGTGAGTCAGTATATAAAGAGCTCTTCGCAGTGCTCTGGGCAGAGGTAGAGAGGAAGGATTACAGACGGTTGGATGCAGATTAATTGTAGTGCTCCACCTATCACGGAAGAACAAGCCAAGTAATAAACCCTTTTACCCTAAGAACGTTCCATTATCATTCCTGGGTCTCACTGAATCCATAGTGACCTTGCCCAGGGCTGAATCCCATTGGGAAGACACATACCCATTAAAATGGCCAAAATTTAAAAGATGATACCAAATGTTGGCAAGGATGCAGAGTAACTGGACTTTTCATGTTGCTGATGGGAATGCAATATGGTACACTTTGGTAAACCATTTGTCTTTTACTGTTATCATACAGTTAATTATATCATCCAGCAGTCCCACTACTAGGTATTTACTTGGGAATGAAAGTTTGTGTCTATACAAAAGAACTTATAAATTTTAATACTTTATTTTTAATAACTCAACAACACAAATATTCATCAATTGGTGAATGGACAAACATGTGGCATATCCATGCAATGTAATAAATAGTAATTATAAACAGATGGACTACTTAATATATAAAAATATGAATCAAAAAATACATTGAGGAAAGGAAATCAGAATATGAGCAAAAAAGTGTGATTCCATTTATATGAAACTCTTTAAAAAGACAAATCTAATCTATAGTAACGAAAAGAGCAGTGACTGCCTGGGGGGGTGTCAAGAAAGAATTAACTGTAATAGTGCTAGGTGTTTTGAAGTGATGGAGATGTTCTGTATTACTGGGGTGGTTATATGGGTTAATACATTTGGAAAAATTCATTGAGATATACACTTACAATGGGAACATTTGTGAATCAAACGTTGATAAAGTTGATCTTTTTTAAAATGAAAAATACATCTTTATGACTCTTACAGAAGGTTTTCTAAGAGCAGAAGCTTTGCCTATTTTGATCAAAGCTGTATCCCAAGCATTTAGAGCAGTGGTTGGCATATAATGTACTAAATACATTGAGGGTAAGAATGTAGAAAAGAATTACAATTTATAGCGTTTCTCCAAAGCCGTTTGATGACCTTTTGCAGAAACCATAAAACATCTAGAAAGGAAGAACTGACTGCATCTGAGTTATTCAGTATTATAGATTGTGACTAAAACTGATACAGAAAAAAACAAAACACAACACCTCAGAATTTTGGGAAATAAGTGCTTCAGAACTTAATCACTAGAACAAGAAAGCCAAGTGAAATGGGATTTTCTTAATTTCTTCACTAAAATTATAATTTATTTGAAATTCAAGTTTATTTTCACAAGTTCTAAATACCTCTTTGCTTTAGAAACCACTTTACCTGAGAAAGAGAGGTTTGACTTATGATAACATCCTATATGCTTCACAGTGTTGAAAAATGATGGACATTTAAACATTAGACTAAACAAAAATGGATGCAAAGGAACTGACTGACAAACAGTTGGTCTACCTACACATGCCTATAGATACAGAGTAGCTGGAAACTGATCCCTATGACTATGAACTATAACTCTTAAAATCCTAAGCACTTGTGTTGAGAGGAAATTTAGCTTGATGCCCTTCCACTGTACTGACACCAGGAACCAGTGCAACATGGGTTTGATTAAAGCAGAGCTACCAGTCAAAGTGAAGGATTCTGGGAATAAAGACTGAAGGAGGATCAAAACCAGGAGAATGGTTCACTAAATCAGACAGAGATGTTAACTCCCAATTATCCCTTTAATATCAACACATATACATAATGTAATGTTTATAACGTTATAAATATTGTTTTCTGTGTAAAAAAAGTCTTTTCAAAATTCCTTTTTTGAACAAATGCCTTCCAGCAATTTCCTGGGACCTATCAGGTGAATTTTTTGCTAAAGAAAAGCTTATATTTGTAGATTTCTTACCTCCCATTAATGAGTTGTCTAATGCAGAGATATTAAACTCTTAAACTTCTATCAATAGGATGTGAACATAGCAGACATAGCAACCAATTGCAGATAAAATATGAAATCAATGAATTAGAAAAGTTGAAAAATACTGAAAAAAACTTATGAATTAGATAAACTTTAGATTCTAACTGAAATACACTGTAAACAATTTGAAATGAGCAAATTTGAACATTTGACATTTGATTTTAAGAAATTAAATTTTCTTTTAGGTATCTGTGGGTAAAATTGTAATATTTCCAGAATATCTTGCCTGGCTTTAGTACATCTGCATATCAATAGGCTTTAGTGCATTTGCATCATTCCTTAGGGGTGAAGAGAAGTTCGTCTCCACATCAGTGGGTAATTACCTTGGCAACAGAGGGCTTACCTGTACCTGAGAGGTGAGGGGGAGGACCGGTTTTGCTTCTTCAGGAGCAGAGGGGAGAGACGGCCCTGGACCGCAGTTTAGGTATTTTGCCTTGGGATTTCCTCTCCCCAGACTTACAGTATTATAGAGGTATTATAGTAACCTTTTTTAAAAACAATAATTGTTTTAAGAGAGCCATAAAATATGTGTAAGTGAAAAGATACAATGCCTGGTATGTGCTTCAAAATCATCCAGTGGGGTTGCAGGTAAATAGATTAAGATATGTTGATAATTGTGAAATATGGTGATGCATATAAGAATTCATTATATTATTCTCTCTGGTATATATGTTCTTCATAATGTCTTCTTTAGGATAGAAATTAATAGCCAAATTGTGTCCCTAATCACTGTATTACCATAATCCCATCAGTATGAGTAACTGGAAACGTTGCTACAAGTATGTTGCTACAAAATAAAACATGGTGGTTGGAAACTGCAAAGTAAATTGGGAAATTTAAGATGGTTCTCCCAACTGAAGTAACCATTAAATATGTTTCTTTTATAAAACCAATATAAAAAGTGACCCATGCAAGTAAGCCAAAATATAAAAATCACCAGTAATCCCAGGCTAAGAGATGACCTTTGTTCACACTGTTCACTCATTTTTCCATTTTATTTTGTTAAAAGAGTCCTCAGTGTACATAGCTTTATATTCTATTTTTTAACTTCAAAATGGATTATGAATATCTTTCACATTAATAAAATTATTTTGGAACACTCAGACACAAGTATTTTTTCATTTACTTACAATTCTTTCAAATCTTGCTCTTGCCTGTGGTTATTTCTCCTTTGTGATTACAGAACTTGTTGATTTTTTTTCTCGTCAGATTTGTAAGAAGTGTATCTAACATAACTTTCTCCATTTGTGTTTTTCAAAAGGCAGCTTTTTTGTCCTTTTTGTATGTTTCCTAATTAATTTCTTATTTTTCCTTGTTAATGCCTCCTCAGGCTCTTTTGGTAATCCTTTCCTAATTTCATAAGATGAGTAGTTGGTTCCTTTAATGTTTGTTGTTTATATTTAATAATGAGCACATTTAAGATAATAAAGTTTCCTCCTATGGGTTTTTTCCTATTTCCATTAATTTCCAAGAAGTCTTTTTGTTCCCTAAGGATTTACCATAATAGAATACTGTTTTCCACATATGGGTTATCATTAATGTTATCAGATATGAGAAAACTATTTCTGCCTGCATACTTTATTTCCTCCAATTTTTACTAATTACTTCAGTCTCTGTGTTTCACATTAAAGACTTCTTTCATCTGGTGATTTTTGGCTAAAAGTTCATATTAAAGCATAGGATTTCAAAGAGTAGATTTAAGGCTCTGAGCTCCAGTACTGACTCATCAAATGTTGCCTTTATGAGTAGGAGACCTAGCTGGTCCATTCAGTTGGTCAATCTCTGACCTCATTGTCTTTAGGTCTTGTGACTTGGGCTATCTGATTTCTCAGAAAAGGTATTTCTGATCCAGAACCTTCATGTATCCAGTGGTGTCTTTCACATAAACTGTGTGTATGAAAGGCTTCCCAGAGCTGTGTGATTTAGCAACTTTGTGCCCAAAATCTGCCAGTTGAACAACCATCTTTCTTAGGTATGCCGATTCAGAGACTCCATCTGCTTCATACCTTCAGAGATACTGTTTTTTCCTTCACCCATTCTTTTTGTCCTTGTGAGCTTGTGCCTCTTCACTTCCATTTTGTGGAGCTTAATACCTCTGTCCAGTCCTCCATATTTAACAGGAAGTCTGGCTAAGGGATCTTGAGCAAGTCTCCCAAACATGCTAGGTTCCAGTGTCCCCATTCATAAAACAATGAATTTATATCACTTTACAGGGTTGTGAGAATCAGAGAATTTAGTCAATTGTAAAATTATATAATGTAATTCTTTGTCCCAATTTTCTGATATTTTGATTATTCAGTACCACCTGACTGTCTAGAAGGCTTTTTTATATTTAGTACTAGAAGTGAAGTTCCAGTATTTTGCTTTTGTCACACTCATACTCATGGTTGCTTATCCCATTTTTAAACATCTTTAAGGAAAAGGATCTTTATTTTTCTATTCTCATCTTTTCACAATCCAGTGACTTGAACTTATAAAAACTATTAAGGCACTCTTGCTTTAGCTTCTGTACTTTATAAGTGCTCAGTGTAGATGAAAAGAAAACCATTTCATTTGCTTAAAAACCAGCCTCTCATATGCTTGAAGATTTACAATAAGCCTTTAATTATCAGCCCCGAGATAAAATATAAAACCACTTTTATTCTAAACTAAATTGAACTAAAAATATAGATGCTTGGATGAGACATGATCTTACAAATTTTTCTGTTTGTCCTTTAGACATACTTTTTAGGGACTATAAGTGATGTTTACATTTAGAAAAGAAATATGAAATGCCATTTTAACCTGCACAGTCTTAAATATATGAAGTCCTTGGAGAACTTTGTCAAAGCTTAAAAAAAGTTTGAGTAACTCAAACAAATGTAGAAAATCATGAAGATAATTTTGTTATTTCAGTGAAAGTTATTCTCAAAATATGCTCACAATCTCTCACAAATGAGATTTATGTTCATTGCCATTAAGAGGGAATATATAACATGAAGTTAGGACTGTGTGTGGGGTAAATAACAGAATTTCCAGACTTTTCCACCTAGCCTTAGTTCATTTATATACCAATAGGTGTTTACCACTGCAGAGCCTTCCATGGATCTTGGGCAAGGGGTGGAGAGGAAAATGGCCATTTTCTCCTTGCTCTGTACCTGGTATATAATTGGTCTGGCATCTGCCAGTCACCAAGGACCCACCAATGGAGTTCCAACCAGAAGGGGCGGGCACAAAGTAGAGAGCATGCTGTTGACACAGAGTGTGAGCCATGGCTGGAGGAGATGGATGAGTCAGGTCTAGCCAGTGAATTCAAGCAAGCCATGAGCAATAAAAAATGGTTTCTCCCAACCTACCCTTTCCCTTGATTTATTTCGGTCTCACTGGTTTCATAGGGTATTTGCCCCATGCTAGGAACACCTTTCCCCCCTAGAGCTGCACTGTGATTGATTCAAAATTGGAATGTAATAGCTGAAGAATATAAAATGAAATCTAACAATCTTTCATATAAAATGGTTATCAAAATAATTTTAAAATAATCCAGATAAAATATACTGGTGAGTGTGTAGGGAAAAAAAAGATCATCTGTTGAAAACTGTAATTAGAAACTTTCCCAGTATTGGTCTAGCCTTTTTCTCTTTAGGGACATCCAAGAACTAGGATTGCAGATATACCAATATGAGAAAGTTAGAGTTAACAGTATAATATAATTTCAGCACGCAAGTGTTGGAATATGTGGAGTTATTCTAACAATTTGAAGAAACACAGCTTCTAGGTTCTACAAGAATCTAAGCTATGAGACACATCCTTCTACACACACACATTACAGTTAAAAAGACAACTTAATGGATCTCTGCAAGGTATTTGTAACACTACTCTGATTTTCTTATCCTTTCTGCCAATTACAGTAGACTGTGCAAGATAAGAAAAGCCTATTTCTTAGGATTTTTGTGTAGAACGTTAATTTCTGCACATCGTTTTTTTCAGTTAATGGCAGACTGCAATCATGTTGTGGAATCATTCTCTACAACATAGACCTCTAAGAACCATCTGATTCTCGAATCTTCACATCATGCTCACCTCTCTCTATTCCATAAAAGGAGAAGTAAAAAGAATAAAAAGTACCTCTTTTACTATCAATTCCATTGCTGCATTTCAAACTCCATTTTTCAGTTCTGAAATTTTTATTGGTTACTTATATGGCTCAACAAATATTAAGTGCCTTTTTGTACAGTATTCTTCTATGAAGTGTTAATATCTCAGTAATCTCAATATACAAGATGAGCAAGATCCTTGCTCTCACAGAAATTACAACTTAGGAAAATAGATTTTTAAAAAATAGAACATCAGAATAATTTAAGTAATAACTGGAGGTAATTCAGAAGAAAAGCAGGAAAAACTAATACCACCTGAACACAATTATTGTTAGCATTTTGGGTTTTTTTGTTTGTTTCTAGTTATCCTTCCTCTCTGCCAGAATTTTTTCTGTCATTTTCCTTTGTTGAGTGTGTGTGTATATGTGCACAAACATTCACATGAGGGGTACTAAACATACCAGTGCCTACATTTCTCTCTATATAAAATGAAGTGCCTGTGTGACTGCATAATCTTCATGACCATCATTTTGATAGTCCATAATATACAAATGTTCAGTATTTGGATAAATGTGGATAAAGTGAAGATTCCTATGGCCAGGATTCTCACCTGGCCCTGGTTGGCTAGCTCACTACATGCATGTGGGCAATACATCGTTATTGACTCTATATAAAGAGGTCTGCCCAATGCTCTGGGCAACATGGTGGCATGGCTGCTGCATGGCTGCAGGGCTGCAAGGCTGCAGGAGAGCAGAGGCTGAAGTGGTGGCAGTGCCAAGGACAGAGACTGAGATGGCTGTGGGGGAAGAGAGGCCCAGAGGCAGAGACCAGCTTGCTGCATGCAGACTTGCCCTGAGTGGACAGGATTCTAGTGACTGACCTGCCACCATAGGAATAAAGTTGAGTATAAACCCTTTCACTCCAACATCGTTCCACTGTCATTTCTTTGGTCTCATTGAATCCATAGTGAACTTGTCCGGGGCTATAAAACCATTGGCAACAGTTGGCAGAATTCATTGTTGACCAAGGAAAAGAAAAGGCTGCCCTCATGGGAGAAGTGTTTCAGTGAACTGCGCCTATGGATGGGGAGACATTTAAGTGTACCCCAGTGGACATGTGGTCCGACATGGCTTGCCTCCTAGAGGACTGGGCTCCACCCCAAGACTGGGAAGGGGTGGAGGCAACATCTGAGGCAGTAAAGTTGGCCTTCAGCAAAATAGGGAATTCCTTAGAGAAACAGAATGCCCATGAGGCCACGGGAATGGTGGGGAGTTTTTACCTCACAATATTGAGAAAGGCCATAAGGGAGAAAGTTGCCCTCCTGCAAGAAGCACGAGAAGAGGCAGCAAGAGAACATGAGCTGTGAGGTGCCGCTGAGGAGGTAAAAAATTTGTTGGTGACTGAAATTGTGTCACTATGAGGTGCTGTGGACATGGTAAAGGATGTCATGGTAGCCCGAGAGGAAGCAGCATGAGAAGGGGCAGCGGCCTGAGAAGAAGCCGCCTAAGAGTGCAGGTTGCCAGGTGCCGTGGGGCAGGTGAAGGATGTAGTGGAGCCGTCAGCTCCATAAATGGAAGAATGGAGGTTTGAGGAACAGATGGGGGTGGAGCCCTGCCAGTGCTGGAGGCATCAGCTCCTCCTGGGTTGAAACCTCACCTGGCTGAAGGCCAGTGGAAAGCCAGGACTAGGCAACCGCAGGTTCTTCCAGGAGAGGTGAAGCCTCCTCCTCAGGTCGCGGAGCACTCCATGCTCCGTTTCTATTCTCAGGCTCAAGCACAAAAGGAAATACAGTCTGTTTCTCAAAGGAAGAATTTAAAGGGCCCTGTGAATGTCATGAGGACCCAGATGTGGGTTGATTTGAAAAGACAGGAGCAAACAGAAAGGAATTGGATGACTGCAGCTGTGGCAACAACTGAGACTGGAGCAGTGGTTCCAGCCGCTGAGGATTAAGCAGAGTCCAGAGATAAAGAAACAAGAATGGCCAGTGTGTCTGCAAGACTTTCTGCTGGAAAGGCTGGAGAAGGTGGCTGTTGTAAGATCCACCCATGCTTCTTTTACAGCGTTCTAGATTCCTTGCACAGAGACCATTGCAGAGGCTTGAGGGCACATAGATTGAGATGTGAGAATCCTGGAGGGGTGCAATGTGGATAAAGTAAAGGTTCCTATGGCCAGGATTCTCACATGGCCCTGGTTGGCTAGTTCACTACACGTGTATGGGCAATACATCTTTACTGACTATATAAAGAGGCCCACCCAATGCTCTGGGCAACATGGTGGCATGGCTGCTGCATGGCTGCAGGGCTGCAAGGCTGCAAGGCTGCAGGAGAGCAGAGGCTGGAGTGCTGGCAGCACCGAGGACAGAGACTGAGACAGCTGCAGGGGCAGAGAGGCCCAGAGGTAGAGACCAACTGGCTTGCTGCATGCAGACTCGCTCTGAGTGGACAGGATTCTAGTGATTGACCTGCCACTGTGGGAATAAAGTTGGGTATAAACCCTTTCACCCCCAAGATCATTTCACTGTCATTTCTTTGGTCTCATTGAATCCATAGTGAACTTGCTCGGGGCTGAAACCCATTGGCAAGACAATAAGATACTCAAGTATTTGGATAAGATATCCAATTGGTATTGGATAAGATACCTTCTTGCCAATGGGTTTCAGCCCTGGGCAAGTTCATTATGGATTCATTGAGATAGAGGAATGAAAATAGAACATTCCTGGGGTGAAAGGGTTTATTACCCAGCTTGTTTTCCTGGCTATAGATCGAGCACTAGAATTACATCTGCATCCAACAGTCTGCAGGTCTGTAATCCTCTTTCATCTTTGTCTCCACCCAGAGCACTGGGCAGAGCTCTTTTTTAATGACTCAGTCAATAATAGCTCATTGCTTACAGGTGTGGAAGCAGTATCCCAGCAGGTAAATATTTTGAGGATGTAAAAAATTTGTTGGTCATGAAATGGTATCACTGTGAGGTACTGGGGAAGAGGTAGAGGCCATGAAGGAAAAGGACAGACCCCTGCAAAAGCCATAAGAAGAGTCAGTGAGAGAACATGTGCTGTGAGGTCCAGTGAAGGAGGTAAAAGATTCCTTACAGAGTGAGACGGCAACACTGCCAGGTGCTCTTAAGGAGGCAAAGACCATGGAAGAAAAGGACATATTCCTGAGGGAAGCACAGGAAGAGGTGACACGAGAACGCCAGCTGTGAGGCATTGAGGTAAAAGTAAGAGAGCTATTGAAGACTGAGCTAGCATTGCTGTGAGGCACTGTAGAAAATGTAAAGTATGTAGCAGAGGAGGCACTTGGGGGAGTGAAGAGAAGGGTGCCATCAGCCCCAGAAATTGAGCAGCTGGGGAAGGACGAAGGGGTGGTGCCAGAGGCACTGACCCCTCCTCTATTGAAAGCCCACCCAGTGGTTGTAAAGAAAATAAAGACATAGCAACCGAAGGTTCCTCCAGGAGAGGTGCAGCCCCTCCCCAGGTCATGGAGCACTCTATGCTTCACTCCTATTTTCAGGCTGATCTGGTGGATTTGGGCTCCCAGTTTTGGCAGAAGCCCTTGGAGTCAATATCAGCTTGGCCCTTATGTCTGTGGGATTTAGGAGTGGATGGAATTCTTCTGTCTGGATCAAAGATGGGAGTTCTGGCTTCCCTGATAGTTCATCCTGCTTTGAAGCAGTGATTACAAAATGGATATCAGACCCCAGTAAAACACTACCTCCTCAATTGGCTTATGGCTGCACTTTGTGCTGTGTGGCCCAATCAGGGTGACTTACCATTCTCCTCTGCTAGATGGCAGATGTATGCTGAGCTCCAACAGATGTTAAGGGAGCTAAGCATAAAAAATGCCATCTAGGAGAATTATGGTGCAGAAGAGGGGCCTTTTACTGCAGGGATGAGAAATGTTGTGCTTCAAACAGCTCCCACAACACTCTTTGGGTCTCTAGTGGCCATTCTTGCCCCTTATTTAAGGCAGCCCATAAGTGAGATTACCTGTACAGTAGCAGACTTACGAGAGGTTGAAGCAATGACAGCACAGAAAGAAATAAACTTTGCTACTCAGAAAAAGTATTTAAAAGGCCCCGTGAAGGTTATGAGGAGCTATATGTGGGTTGAATTTAATAAGGGCAAGAGCAGACAGAAGGAAATTAGATGAGAAGTCAAATAGAATCTTACTGGAGCTGTGGCAACAACTGAAACTGGAGCAGCCATTCCAGCAATTAAGAACAAAGAGGCAGAGGCAAGAGACAGAGCCATAAGTCTGGCCTGTGTGTTTGCAAGACTTTCTTCTGGAAAGTGAGCCAACCTCACTTGAACCCACACAGGAAGATGATTGGGGAACAGAGTTTGATTGAGGGGAAGGTTAAGGTACCTGCCCTGAGGAACCAGGGGGGACCAGAAGCCACATGTTGAAATATCTATCCGTTGGTCCCCTGTGAACATACAATGTGTCCTGGCTCTGGTGGCCACAAGGGCTGAATGTTCACTGATTTATGGCAACCCTGAGCTGTTTCCCAGGATCCCCCACTATTATAGATGGATTTGGGGGTAAGGCTATCAGAGTGAAACAAGCCCAAATCCCTTTGGGCATAGGATGTCTACCTCCAAAGGAGTATAATGGGTATATCTCCCCCATCCCCGAATATATTTTGGGGATCAATTCCTGCAGAGTCTATGGTTGCAGACTACTGCAGTTGAGTTCAGACTGAGAGTACGTGTGGTGAAGGCAGTTCTGAGGGAACATTCTAAGCACCTGCCCATAGCTTTGCCTGTGCCTGGGCAGGTGACTAATACCAAACAATACAAATTGCCTGGAAGGCATAAAGAAATTGGAGAAACCCTCCAGGAACTTGAAAAGGTGAGTATTATAAAGCCCACCCATAGTCCCTTCAATTCCCTAGTATGGCCAATAAAAAAGCTGATGGGTCCTGGTGTATGACCATGGATTATAGAGAACTGAATAAAGTCATAACCCCATGCTGCCATCCCTTCTATTGAAGACCTGATGGATACCCTCAGTCACCAATTAGGAACATACCATTATGTGGTAGATCTCTGGAAAGGGGCAGAGGTATGGTACACCTTGATTAAAAAAACAATTGTTACGATTGGCAGACATAGGGTGGGGGGGCCTGGGGGGACTGTACAGCTCAGAGAAGACAAGTAGTGATTCTCATCTCACTACACTGATGGACAGTGACTGTAATAGGGTTGGTGGGGGGGACCTGATGAAGGGGGTAGTTTAATCATCACATTATTGCTCATGTAATTGTAGGTTAATGATACTAAAATAAAATAAATTGTAAAAAAAAAAAATTGGCTGTCATGTATCACACATTGCTTGTTACAGAACCCATCACTGGAATGGCCCCAATAAAGGTAATAACCACCTATCCTATCAAGGGGTGGGCCAAAGACTGGACCCAAAAGCCACGGAGTGGTGTGGCAGAAATGCCTACACTGGCCAAGTGGGGTGCGTACCTACAGCAGTGTAGCACCCTCTCAGGTAGCCCTTTGAGTGAAGAACTCCAGTGCTTATTGGTGCCAGAGACATATACTAGTGAAAAGCAGGAAGAATTTACTTTAGTAGCAGAGAGTCCTTATCAGGAGGGAAGAGCCCCTATACCTGAAGATGCATGGTACACAGACAGTTGCAGCCATGGGTAGCCCCAAAAATCGAGGACCATAGCTTTCCATCCTAAGACTGAGACAATATGGATGGAAGATGGTGAGGGGTAGGGCAGTCAATGGGCAGAGTTGCGGGCAGTGTGGCTGGTGATCAGCCAGGAGCCCTCCCCTATAGTTGTCTGCACCGACAGCTGGGCCATCTATCAGGGCTTGACCCTATGGCTACCCACATGGTACTATGTCAACTGGATGGGTGGTCACACACTTGTTTGGTGGCAAAAGTTGTGGCAAGACTTATGAGCCTGTGGTCAGACTAAAACAGTTACAGTATATCATATGACAGGCCATTTTCCCCTGGCATCCCCAAGAAACAATGAATAAATGAACTGGCCCAGGTACGTTGGCTAGAAGGAAAGCCTGTCTCTGATGTAGCCTAGTCGTTACATCAATGTTTGTTGCTTGTGGTGCAAAAGACAATGTGGGCTGTAGCCCATTGATGGGACCTGCCTTTGACCTTTGAAGAAGTCAGCAGATCCCAGCAGGGGTGCATTGTGTGCTCTAAAAGGGACTTACACTGAGTCCCACAGCAACCTGGGATGATAGCTAAGGGGCCAAAACCCCTCCTCAGGTGGCAGATAGACTATATTGGGCCTCTGCCCATATCAGTTGAGTATCAATATGCCATGAACTGTGTGGACAGAGCTACTGGGCTTATGTTTGCTTTTCCTATGCATTGCATGGACTAGAAAATTACCAAAAGAGGCCTAGAGTGTCTTTTTGAGGCTTATGGTCAACTGCAGAGTGATCAAGGTACCAATTTGACTGGACATGCACTTCAAGAATGGGTGCAGCACTTAGGGATAAGGTCGAAGTTTCATGTACCATTAACCCTACAGGGGCAGGCATAATAGAGAGGTACAATGGTTTGTTGAAATCAGAAGAGAGTGGCATGATATATTTAATGCAATGAAGCAGAAGGGCCTCAAACCAAGACTACTCTACCAGGCAAGATTATTATTTAGATTTGAAGGAGGGGTTAAACAATTTTCAGATAAGCAAAAGCTGAGAGAATTTACCTCCCACAAACTACCTCTACAGTGCATTTTGGAGGGATTGCTATAGATGGAAGTATTCCTAAGGCTAAATAGCTGTCGCCAGGGAAAATAAAACCACAGCAAAGAAAGTAGGACAATGAATTACTAAGAAGATGCAAAATCAAATCAACTACCCCCGAAGTCAATCAAGGGATAGACAAAAAGTACAGAATATGATACCTAATATATAAAGAATGGAGGAGGAAGAAAAAAGGAGGGAAAAAAAGAATCTTTAGGGTGTGTTTGTAATAGCATACTAAGTGAGTTAAATAGCACACATAACATGGTGGGGGGCCACGGGGAAGGCAGTATAGCACAGAGAAAACAAGTAGTGACTTTATAGCATCTTACTATGCTGATGGACAGTGACTGTAATGGGGTATGTAGTGGGGACTTGAGAATGGGGGGAATATAGTAACCACAATGTTGCTAAATAAAAAAATCCTGGAGGAATGGATTGTAGGGAAATGGAAGTTCCAATGGCCAGGATGGTCACCTGACCTTAATCTACTTGCCCACTGCACACATGCAATGATGTAATTGGCCTACTACATAGGCGCATGTTCACACATGTGTTGGCAATGAATTTTTATGAGCTTTGTTGCTATCTAAAGAGCTCCACCCAGTGCTTTCACTGGAGGCAGAGGTCGAGGCTGAGGGGAATTGTGGGCTTTCCAGATACAGACATAATTCTAGTGCTCAACCTGTTGCTGTGATAATAAAGCTCGGTGTAAAACCTTGTGCCCACAATATTTCATTGTCATTATTTCACCAAATCCAGAGTGAACTTGCCCAGAGCTAAAACCCTCCAGCAGGACAGAGAGGTAAGCTGATTTGGAATGGGCTTGCACTTCTGGTTTGTCAAGGCAAAGGACCCCTAAGCAGACTGCTCAAAAGATACAAATTTGCACAGCCTAGAGGCTCATGCCATCTATCCTTTCAGTAGCTTAGCAAAGAGCTGGCTTATCAAGTCTGAGTTCATTCAAAGGGCAAACAGGCTAATACAGACAGCTGATCTTCACCTTTCTGTTTTACATTCTTATTTATATCTTTTATCTCTTTGTATCCTAAAAGTAAGAGAAATGTCATGGGAATACCTATATTTTTCAAGTAGAAGCAGGTGAAGTACCTTCCCACTGAATAAATTTAAAGGAAAAGTGATAGTCAAGAAAGAGTGATGTCAGCAAAATGGTGTACTAGGATTTCCCACCCCTTGCTCCAACCCCTACAACTCCCATCCCCCCAAAAAACAAAAATAATTCAATAACTACTCATGGATGAAAAGCTCCAGATTACAATTAAGGAGCTGTAGTCATGCTGTGGAAAACAAAAACTAAGGATAGCCACACAGAAAAGGTAGGAATAATTTTATCTATATCACTGTTCACCCAAGGCCAGCACAGCTCAATGTCAAGAGGAATCTCATGCACTGTAAATTCCTCCGAAGGGGAAAAGGAGAGCAGGGATCCCAGCAGCCCTCTCTGCTTCCTTGGATCCCCACAGTCTTCAATGTTGAGGACACAAACAATCCTAGCCAATGAAGACCTCTGCTGCTAGAGCCTCCAGAAGCCCATCCCAATATACAAAAGTAGCCTCAGTGTGCTCCTCTCCCATAACCTTATCACCAGCACATACACCCCCACCCACTCCATGAACCCGCTGGAACTCAGAGTGTATCCCCCAAATGGGCATCAACATATATCCCCAGATGTGGAACCAGACCCCTCACCACCACACAACCCAAGCAGCTGGCACCCTACAAGTCTGTAAGCCTGAAGAAGTGATTCTGTTTTCAAATGTGCAGAAAGAAACACAAGCCTACAGGAAGACAACAAATCATGGAAACAAGATATAACCAAAGGAACATAACAATTTTCAGGAACTGACTCCAAAGAAATGGACACCTATGAATTAATTACCTGACAAGGAATTTAAAAATAATTATTTTAAAGAAGTTCAGTGAGCTATAAAAGAACACAGATAGACAACTCATGATAACAGAAAAGCAATACATGAACACAAGAAGTTCAACAAAGAAAGAAATCATAAAAAAAGAATCAAACAGAAATTCTGGAGCTGAAGAATGCAATGAATGAAATGAAAAATGCAATAAAGAATTTCAACAACAGACCAGATCAAGCTGAAAAAGGAATCAGCAAACTTGAAGACAAACTATTTGAATTTATCCAGGTTAAGGAGAAAAAGAAAACAGAGTGGAAAAAGAGTAAAGAAAGCCTAAAGGATTTATGATATACTATCAAAGAAATCAAAATATGCATTATGGGATTCCTGGTAGAAGAAGATTGTGGAAAGAGGCCTGAGAGTGTATTTAAAGAAATATTGATTTAAAACTTCCCTAAACTGGGGAAGGAAACAGAATTCTGCATCCAAGAATCCCCCAAACCTCAAATAGACTGAATATACATGTCTGCATGGAGATACATTATAATTAAATGGTCAAAAGTCAAAGGCAAAAAGAGAATTTTGAAAACCACAAGAGAAAAATGACTTGTCACATGTAAGTGGATTCTGTAAGTGGTTTTCTCAGCAGAAATCTTTCAGGCCAGAAGAGACTGGGATGATAAATTCAAAGTAGTAAAAGAAAGAAAACAGTCAAAAATACTATGCCTGGGAAAACAATCTTCTAAAAATGAGGGAGAAACAAGTGTTTCCCAGACAAAAATCAAGGAAGTTCACCCGTAGATCTGCTATACAAAAAATGCTTACGGGAATCTTTCATGCTGAAAAGAAAACACATTAAGCAGCAATATGAAAGCATAAATCTGAAAATAAACTGTAAGTTAAAACTGTCTCTAAAGACAAAGGAGGCTATTATATAATGATAAAAGTGTCAATTCAACAGGAAGATATAACAATTACATATACACACCCAACATCAAAGCACATAAATATATAAAGTAAATATTGACAGAACTGAAGGGAAAAATTTACAGCAATATAATAATAGTTGGAGACATCAACATAGCACTTTTAATAATAGATGGAACATCCAGACAAAAAATCAATAAACACCTGACTTGAAAAACACTAGACAAAATGGACCTAACAGACATAAACAAAACTCTCCATCCAATAGCAGAACACACATTTTTCTCAAGTACACACAGAATATTCAGCAAGATAGATCACATGTTAGGCAACAAAATAATTTTTAATAAAGTTAAGAAGATCAAAATCATACCAACCATATTTTCCAACCATAGTAGAATGAAACTAGGAACTAGTAACAGTAAAAAAGAGAAAAATTCATAAATACATGGAAACTAAACAAACTCTTGAACAACCAGTGTGCCAAACAGGAAATAAAAAAAGGAATTAAAAAAATATCTAGACACAAATGAAAATGAAAACACAACTTCCAAAACTTGTAGGATGCAGGAAAAGCAGTATTGAGAAAGTTTATAGCAATAAATGGCTACACTAAAAAAGAAAAAAAAAGAAGAAAGATCTCTGATAAACAACCTACTTTAAGTTAGGAACTGAAAGGAGAACAAACTTAGTCCAAAGGTAGCAGAAGGAAGTAAATAACAGTGATTAGATCAGAAATAAATAAGAGAATAGAAAAAAATAAACAAAAGTAAGGGTCAGTTTTTGAAAAGTTGAACTAAATCAACAAAGTCTTATCTAGACTAAGAAAAAAAAGAGAAAAGACTCATAGAAACACAATCAGAAGGTAAAGAGGAGACTTTACAATTGATTCCTAATAAATGAAAAGGATCATAAAGGACTATTATGAATAATTATATGCCAACAAATTGGATAACTTAGAAGAAATGGATAAAACTATAGAAACACACAACCTACCAAACCAGAATCAAGAAGAAACAGAAAGCCTGCACAGATCAAAAGTAGATAAAGATATTGAATCAGCAACCAAAACCTCCCAAAAGAGAAAATCCCAGTAATTGCTCTATGGGTGAATTCTACCAAACATTCAAATAAAAACTAATACCAATCTTCCTTAATCTCTTTCAAAAAAAGAGAACACTTCAAACTAATAGGGCCAGAAGCTCCCTGTACTAAAGCCAGATGAAAAACACCACAAGAATACAGACCAATATCTGGAACATAGATGCAAAAATCCTGAATAAAATACTAGCAAACTGAATTCAATAACACATTATAAGGATTGTACACCATAACCAAGTGGGATTTGTCCCTGGGATACAAGGATGGTTTAACATACACTAATTAATAAGTGTGATATACCAGATTAACAGAATGAAAGATAACAATTGTATGTTCATCTCAATAGATGCAGAAAAAACATTTGACAAAATCCAACATCTATTCAGGGCAAAAAATCACTTAAAAAATAAGTAGAGAAGGAACTTACTTTGATACAATAAAGGGCATATATGAAAAGCCCACAGCAAACATCATAATCAAGGAGGAACACTGAAATATTTTCCTCTAAGATCTGGTGCAAGGCAAAAAGACCCACTCTTGACACTTACATTCAACATAGTATTGGAAGTCCTAGCCAGAACAATTAGAAAAGAAAAACAAATAAAAGGCATCCAAATTGGAAAGGAGGAAGTAAAATTATTTCTGTTTAAATGACATGATTGTATATGTGGGAAACTTTAAAGAATCAGCAAAAACTGTTAGAACTAATAAATGAATTCAGTAAAATGCAGTATACAAAAACAACATACAAAAATCAGCAGTGTTTCTAAATACAAACAACAAACTATCTGAAAAGGAAATAAAGTAATCCTATTTCCAACAGCAGCAAAAAGAATAAAATACTTAGGAATAAACTAAACCAAAGAGGTGAAAGATTTGTACACTGAAGATTATAATACATTAATGAAGGAAATTAGAGAAGATACAGGTAAATGGAAAGACATTCTATGCTCACAGATTGGATGAATTAACATTGTTTGTCGGGGTTCTAGCCTCTCTCCCGCTGGTCCTGCTCACCGTCAGGATTACAAGCTCTTTCTGTTACAAGCTCTTTCTGTGACCCTCCAAGCCAGTGGAGGGAAAGGAAGGGAGGGAGAGGCACGCCCCGGAGAGGCGAAGCAAGATCGACTGTCCACCCGATCCACAGCCTGCACCGTCCGCTGTCCCCGGAGACAATCAGACACGACAGGGAGCTCAGTCGAAGCAGGAACTCGTTTATTGCAGCTCAGAACACGGAATATATAGGGTGTGGTCTCTTCTGATTGGTTACACCTTATGCCAACAAGGCGACTTTCAAATTTCCAATCACGCACAGAGTTGTGCGCATGCGCAGTTGTCTCTGACGTAAGAGGCGGACTGGAGTGAGCGCAACTGAAACTCAAAGGGTTCTCAGCGGCCATTTTTGTGGCATGGCTGAGATTCAAAGGTAGTTCCCCACATTTTCCCCCTTTTTGTTTTTGTATGAGCAAGAGAGATGCCATCCTGTACTCGAGGATGTGCCTGTCTTAGGTTGTCCCCATCTTTCAGGAGATCTTACTCATAGTTGACTACCATCCTAGCACTTCCAGTAATGACATTCTCAAGAGGTCGCTTGCACTTCTTGTAGGGCCATAAATGCCCATGAACGCTCTGGGGTATGGGGAACTCCTTCTTCAATCATTTGAGCTAACATAATTTGCCGTTGATATGATCTTCACCACTGCATGAGCATGAAAATAACTGATGACATTACAATTATTATACCTCCTAATAATGGCTTGGGTAGACTAAACAAACTAGTTATTTCTTCCCATACTCTGGTAGAAAAGGAAGCAGAGGGTAAGAAAACATAGGACTGCAAAGATGTCCTTGTTGAAGGCTTAACAGTGTCACTTCTTCAGCAGTCTGGACTATGGCATGAGTAATAGTCTAGCCTTCATGACTCCTTTTCTTCTTATGCAATCCTCAAAAGGTCAGTCCTGGAAGAGAGAAGAAAGATAAGCCCTCAAGAGGTCACCCTCTTGGGTAGAGTCTATATCATGGCTTTCTTCCATTTGCTGAGTGGTCTGAGGGCAGAATTTCAAGTTCCTAGCAGGAACCCAAATTGGATTCAGTTCACCTATAGGAAATACACATCTGAATCCTCTGCCCATGCTTTTCAGTGGATCTGGTCCTCACCATTGCCCAGTCAGCTGGTCTTTCCAGTGCACTTCTATTTTGGCATATGGCGTTTGATTTGTCCAGTGCCTTTGAAAGGCCATTAGAGGTTGATCTTTTGAAAAATTTAAAATATTTAATGTAAGTAGGGCCATCCGTAATTGGTCATGGGGGCTTATTCCCCCTTTTTGTTTTTGTAATAGATCTTTTAATGTCTTATTGTGACGCTCTACTATGGCCTGGCCCTGTGGGTTGTATGGGATTCCTGTGGAGTGGCTGATATGCCACGTATTAAAGAAGTCTTGTAATGCCCTGCTAGTAAAGCAGGGGCCATTATCTGTTTTTATTTGATGTGGTATGCCTAATATAGCAAAACATTGTAAAAATGGCTCTGTGCATGTTTAGCTTTCTCTCCAGCATGGGCAGTAGCCCAGCAAGCATGGGAGCATGTATCTATTGAGACAAAGACAAATTTTAATTTTCCAAAAGCTGCATAATGAGTAACATCAGTTTGCCAGAGACAATTTGGTTTAATGCCCCTTGGGTTAACTCCAGGGGACTGGAGGGGTGGAATTTGTAGAAAAGGCAAACAGGATTTACAAGTCCTGATAATTTTTTTCAAGTCTTTACTAGGAATATGAGGAAATCTATGATGAAGTCCCCTCCAATTTAGGTGGGTAAGTTCATGAAGGTCTTGGGCCTGTTGGAAATCTTGGGCCTGTTGCATGGAAAGGGCTTGAGCAGCAGAGGATGCTAATTGGTCAGCTAATAGGTTTCCTCTGGAGAGGAATCCAGGTAAACCTTGGTGTCCTCGGAGATGCTGCAAGAATATGGGCTTGGATCATGCCATCAGCAAGGATCTCACCTGAATCATCAAGGGGGTTATGGGTTTTTTTATCTAACTTGATATAAGAAGAGGCTAAGGTGGGAAGCAAGTTCACTACATACAGACTATCAGAAAAAATATTCATAGGTTCAGAAATTTTACTTAGGGCCAATGCTATGGCATACAATTCCTTAAATTGTACTGAGCCAGTAACTTTTTCAAAATGATGGGTTTCTCTTAACTTGATCGAGAGGTGAGGAGGGGGAAAGACAACAACAGCAGACCCCTCTTTTCCTCCATCGGTAAACACATTCAAGGCATCAGAAAGGGGCTTACTCAAAAAGAGTCTAGGGGTGGTCCAACTTAACTTGGAGAAGGAGGCAACCCATCTGCTAGGCCCATAATGGCAATCAATCTTACCCAAAAAACCTGTCAGAGCCTCGGACACTCTATTGTGATTTCGCTTGATCCATTCAAAGTAGGACAAACGATAAGGAATGGTTAAAATTTCCGGGTCTTTCCCATAATGTCTTAAGGTGGTGTCTCTGCCTTTGACTATAAGATCTGCCAGTTGATCTAACTGGGCATACACTCGCGGAGTGCCTCCTATTGATGCATAGACCCACTGGAGAGGGTTACCTTGCTGCGTGATAACAGCGGTAAGCAACTCTAAGCCAGGAAGAATCCACAGACAAAGGTCACAGTCAGGTTGATACCGGGCTAGTTGGGCATTATCAAGTGCTAATTGAATCTGTCTAAATACTTGTTTATGTTCCTCCATTAATACAACAAGCTCAGATGGAGTTTTATCTTTTAACAACTCAAAGAGAGGGATAAGGTCTGCTGTTGTAATGTGGAGCCAGGGTCATAGCCAATTAAGCTCCCCTAATACCTTTTGTAGTTCTACCAGGGAGTAGGAGTCCTTGATAGATAGCTGGCGTTTAAGGGGACACACAGAGTCCAGGTGAAGCCTCACTCCCAGTATTTCAAAGGGAGGCACAGTCTGGACCTTGTTGCTGGACACATGTAACCCCCCTTGTCTCAAGAGGGTTTGGAGCTTCTGGTAGGCAGAGCTCAGCTGTTGGGTAGTGGATGCTCCTAAAATAATATCATCCATGTATGCATATAGGACAACCCCTGCCCACTGTTGAAGGGGCTGCAAAACCTGAGAGACATATTGATGGCAAAAGGCTGGGCTGTTAGCCATGCCCTGTGGCAACACTGTCCATTCGTATTGCTCATCAGGCCCCTGAAAATTGGTGGAAGGTACGGAGAAAGCAAACTTCTCACAATCAGCGGGGTTGAGAGGAATGGAGAAAAAACAATCTTTAATATCAATCACAATGAGGGACAAATCTTTTGAAATGGACAGAATCCAGGGCAACCCCCTTAGGGGCGTGCCCACAGAAACCATCCGCTCGTTGATCTTTCTTAAATCCTGTAACATCCTCCATTTGCCAGAGGCCTTCTGGATAACAAAAACAGGACTATTCCATGGGCTTAGGGAAGATCTAATGTGTCCCAGTTTTAATTGTTCTTGGGTAATTTCTTTAAGTCTTTGAAGCTTAGCTTGTGGTAATGGCCACTGCTCTACCCAGACTGGAGGCCTGGGGCAAAGCCTCAAAGGAAGGGCCTGCCCTATGATCACTGAGGTTCTACAATCTTAGATTTAAGCAGTATCTAAAAACACAGTAGTTTTGTTCATTAAAAAAAGTGGTAAACATCACCCTACTGATGTGCAACATGCTAATTTCCCAGATGTGAAATTAAGGCCCAGTTATTTGTCCAAGATCACATAGTTAATTAGCATAAGGTGTTTTAACTCCCAGTTTTGTACTCTAATATACTGAAATACTTCTAGGCTAACAAATACTTGTTTAAACCAACAAACTATTAGTTATAATATTTGAGAGCTTAACCTAACAGGAACGTAAAATCTTAGCACAAATATAACTGGCCTACAATTAAACAAGGTTTATATATTACAAATAAAACACCATATATATAAAATCAATGGCATCTTCTGATTTCCAGGTCTTAAGTGTTTTATCAGACTTAGATATAACCAATCAGAAACTCAAATCTGGATACAACAAATCCAAGCTTTGTTGATTTGTATGAAATTTCCTCTATATAGATAGGAATTACTAGGGTTAAACACTGTTCAATCTCTAATAACAGCAATTTTATGTTATTTCTCAGAATATTTGCACTATTTTGAAATAACTGATAAACTTAAAACAACTCACACTGACAGCTCCATGCATTATAAGATGTCTCTAAATGTATTTCTCTTTTAACATGAGCTGAATTTACCGCTTATAATAAATTATATTTCTCAATATCACTAAGAGTCTTCAAAAGCATGGAGACTGCTATTTGTCAATAAAAACTGCAAGAAAGGCAATCTAAAAGCATAATAACCTAGACAGTACAAAAATGAAATACTAACAAATGAAATAAAGGATTTTGTACTAATTTCTGTGCAGAAAAAAAAATACTGGGGAAATTTGCATATAATCTGAAAAATGAACTAACTACCAAGAATCAGAAAACTTGTTTCAATGCTATATATAAAATTATCTCTTAAATTTAACTAAATGAAAATTCCTGGAATTCATGGCAAGATATCCTGAAGCAAACACTTCCATGAATTCTCAGAAAAGGAGAAGATCAGGCTAGAAAGATCAAATATCAAGTGTTCATCAAACCTTTCATTCAACAGAGCCTTATTAACATGTGAGTATCTTTTGTCCCAAGATATACAGGTTTTCCTTATCTTTAGTTCTATTTCAATATTTTAAACTTAAGGTTACTTCTGGATCTTAACACATACAGTAACCTACTAAAATTGGTCAAAGAAAACTTTATTCTGTCACTTTGACTTTTAAGATTACCAGTATGTCTCAGAAGTTACTAAATTATATACAATTAACATTAATATTTAATTGCTTTCAATAAGCTGGAACATATAATGTTAAGTCTTTCAAGAGGAAAAATTGCTTTTTTACATCTTGGTTTATAGTTTTTGCAGGTTCCAAAAAAACTAGTCCATATTAAGCCAGTCTTAAAGAACTAATCTAAAGACAAATTTATAGACCCTAACAGCTGACAGTTTTATTTTACTACTAAGAGACAAAAATCCAACTCCAGCGCTTATTTTCTCATGCCTAAACAGAGATGCTGTTATAGTTTTTCAAATATTTTTTTTCTTAATATAAAAGCTGAATGACCTCTTTGTAAGTTGGATTTCAGTAGAGGATCAAAAAGATTACTAGCAGAAAGCCAAGGAGCCACCCTTACTAAGGTCTCCCAGACCTTCTCAGCTTGAGAGTCCGAGAGTTCTAATCCTCAGCTCTTGAGCATATCAACTCCTTTAGCGCAGGTTCATCCTTAGAAAGTTGCTTGTCCCATTTTCCCGGGAATGCTCTCACCACGTAATCACCCACTGCTCACTCCGCCGCACTTTCGGTTCGTCAACCGAGGGATCGTTGATCCGGTCTACGTGGCCTCTTTGGGTGTTCCTCACCGTTGATACGGTCTGCATGGCCTCTTCGGGCGTGCCCCAAGTTGGGCACCAGCTGTCGGAGTTTTTAGCCTCTCTCCCGCTGGTCCTGCTCACCGTCAGGATTACAAGCTCTTTCTGTTACAAGCTCTTTCTGTGACCCTCTGAGCCAGCGGAGGGAAAGGAAGGGAGGGAGAGGCACACCCCGACAAGGTGAAGCAAGGGAGGTAAGAGCCGACTGTCCGTCCGATCCGCAGCCTCCGCCGTCCCTGGAGACAATCAGACGCGACAGGGAGCTCAGTCGAAGCAGGAACTCGTTTATTGCAACTCAGAACACGGAATATATAGGGTGTGGTCTCTTCTGATCGGTTAGGCTTTATACCAACAAGGCAACTTTCAAATTTCCAATCACGCACAGAGTTGTGCGCATGTGCAGTTGTCTCTGATGTAAGAGGCCGACCGGAGTGAGCGCAGCTGAAACTCAAAGGGTTCTCAGCGGCCATTTTCATGGCACAGCTGAGATTCAAAGGTAGTTCCCCACAATTGTTAAAATGTCCATACTACCAAATGCCATCTATAAATCAATGCAATCCCTTTCAAAATCCCAATGGCATTCTTTACAGAAATAGAAAAAGCAATCCTAGAATTCATATGAACCATAAAAGACCTTGAATAGTCAAAGCAATCTTAAGTGTTGGGGTTTCTAGCTCCCCCCGTGACCCTCGAGCCTGCAGAGGGAAAAAAGGGGGAAAGGCACGCCACGACAAAGCGAGAGCGGGAGAGATAAGAGCTGGCTGTCTGCCCGGTCCGCAGCCGCGGTCCCCGGAGACAATCAGACGTGACAGGGAGCTCAGTCAAAGCAGGAACTCATTTATTGCAGCTTAGAGCATGGAATATAAACACATTATAGGGTGTGGTCTCTTCTGATTGGTTACACCTTATGCTAACAAGGTGATCTTCAAATTTCCAATTATGCACAGAGTTGTGTGCATGTGTAGTTGTCTCTGCCATAAGCAGAGGACTTAAGTGAGAACACTCGGTGGGAAGCTGTGGCACAGCAGAAATTCAAAGGTTCTCAGCGGCCATCTTTGTGGCGCAGCTGAAATTCAAAGGCAGTTCCCCACACTTAGGCAAGAAGAACAAAGCTGGAGGCATCATACTTCCTGATTTTAAAATATATTACAAAGCTACAGCAACCAAAGAAGTATGGTATTGGCATAAAAACAGACATATAGACCAATGGAACAGAACAGAGAGCCCAGAAATAAAATTTATGGTCACATTTATGGTCAACTGATCTTCTATAAGCCTGTCAAGAACAGAGAGCAAGGGAAGGATAATCTGTTCAATAAATGGTATTGAGAAAACTGGATACCCAATGGCAGAAGAGTGGAATTGGACACTTATCTCACACCATATAGAAAAATCAAGTCAAAGTATATTAAATTCTTAAATATAATACCTGAAACTGTAAAAATCCTAGAAGAAAACAAAGAAAAGGCTTCTTAACATTGGCCTGGATAATGATTTGTTTGGAAATAACACCAAAAACAAAGGCAACAAAAGCAAACAAATGATACTGCATCAAACTAGAAAACATCTACACAGCAAATGAAATAATAAACAGAGTGAAAAAGCAACCTCAGAATAGTAGAAAATATTTGCAAATCATATATCTGATAAGGATCCAGTATGTAAGAAAATATAAGGAACTCATGCTTCTCAATAGCAAAAACAAACCATCCAGACAAATAAATAATTCACTTTAAAAAATGGGCAAAGGGCCCAAATAGACATTTGTCCAAAAAGACAGATGGCCAACAGGTATATGTAAAGGTGCTCATCATCACTAATCATGCAATTCAAAACCACAATGAGATATTACATCACACCATAGAATGGCTTTTATCAAAAGGACAACAGATAAGTGTTGATAAGGATACAGAGAAGAGGGGATCCTCGTACACTGTTGATGGAAATGTAAATTGGTACAGTTCTTATGGAAAAATGATATGGTGCTTCCTCAAAAAATTAGAAATAGAACTACATACAATCCAGCAATCCCACCCCCAGACGTTTGGCCAAAGAAAATGAAATCAGGATATTGAAAATAGATATAGAGGAAATCGCACCATTTGCAACAACATGGATGGACCTTGAAGGCATTATGCTGAGTGCAGTAAGCCAGACAGAGAAAGACAAACACTCTATGATCTCACTTATATGTGGGATCTAAAAAAACTGAACTCATGGAAACAGAGAGTAGAATGGGTTGGAGGGTGGGGGAAATGGGGAGATGTTGGTCAAAGGGTACAAACTAACAGTTAAAGATGAATATGTTTGAGGATTTAATGTACATGGTGATTATAGTTGATAAAACTGTATTGTATGCTTGCAATTTATGAAGAGGGTATATTTTAAGTGCTCTCATCATGAAAAAGAGAAAGAAAGAAAAAGAAGAGAAAAGAAAAGAAAAGAAAGGAGGGAGGGAAGGAAAGAAAAAAGAAAATGTTCTGTCTGTGATGTGATGGATATATTCATTAGCTTGATTGTGGTGATCATTTCACAAGGTATACATATGAAAACATCAAGTTGTAAGCTAAGCTTTTTAAATAAAAATCCAGAGGCAAACACTAGACCAAACACTAATAGTCACATCGCCCCAAATGTAAAATAGTCCTGATTTCCCTGAAATGCTGACTCTGACCTTAAGCAAAATTTAAGCTTTCTTCGTGTGAGTGTGACCTTACAGCTTTCTAGCTAATCAGCTACAAATAGGTTTATGCAATGAAAAGGAATGTAAGTTTCTTGTAACAAATCGCAATCAATAGGAAACAATGTACTTGTTCATGCTTTATAAACTGAGGTGTAACTACTAAGTGCTGCACTTCTTACCCATCTTTGGTTTGGAAATCTCCTTGTTCTCCAACAGTTTCTTGTTCAATAAAATATTCCCTTCACATAAAGCTCTCTGAATTTTCTTTTGATGGCCTTAAATATATACAATTTTTATTTGTCAATTATACCTCAATAGAACTGGAAAAAAAAAAACAGAGAAAGGTAGGAAGGTATTTTCTGATTTACATTCCTGAATCAAGTCCAGCTTCTTCTTATGGGTTATACTACTTTACACCTGTCAGATTGGAAAAACGTAGTATATAAGATACAACAAATATTGGTGAGAATGTAGGAAAATGGAACCCTTACACTTTGTTGGGAGAGTCATTCAGTTGAAACCATCCTGGAGAGTAATGCAAGAATACTTGGTGAATTGGATCTGTGTACTATGTGCCTGTGACAGAACAACTCCACAGTGAGTGCACCCAGAGAAATGTACTCACAGGTCACAAAGGGCACACGTGAAGGATGTTCATCACAGTATTGTTTGCGATAACCAGAAATCACAGGGAGTGGATAGATAAGTATAGTGGAAGGGTTTTTGATTCAGGCAACTTACTGATTCCATGTCACTTAAGTCTGTCTTAAACTGGAACTCTTAGGATCACACTAGAACACCTAAAAACCTTAGAGAAGGCCTGACTTCTGGAGTCCATGTCAGATCTAACTAGACACTGACAAGTTCCCATATATTTCTCCAAATAGTAGACCTTTATACTATGACTTAAAAAACAAACAAACAATAATGTAATCAGTGATTGAGTCTACTTTTCATATTGGTTCTGCATTCTCCACTCACTTTTATAGTTGTGCTTCCGTATTTTCAGAGCACATTGCTACTATATATTATACTAACTCCCTTATAAGTATCACTGTGCCTTAGTTCTACAGATACTGCATCCTTAAAACTCATCACAGATATTATGTCAGTGTGTTTCTCTTCTTTTTGCTTGTCTGAAACTCCTCTACTCATAGGTTTCTCAGGAAAGGGTCCCTGGAATGATATTCTCCAAGTTGCTGTATGTTCTTCAGTTTGTCAGTGATTCTTTTTTGTTTTAATTGAGGTGAAATTAACAAAACATAAAATTAACCATTTTAAAGTGAACAATTCAGTGGCATTTAGTACATTAACAATGTTGTTTAACCACCCCCTCTATCCAGTTCCAAAGCATTTTCATTACCCCAAAAGGAAACTCTGTGCCCATTAAGCAGTTACTCCCCATTCCCTTTCTCCCTAGTCCCCAGAAAACACAAATCGGCTTTCTATTTTTATGGATTTAACCTATTGTGGGTAGTTCAGATACATGGAATCATATAATATGTGGTTTTCTGTGCCTGGCTTCCTTCACTTAGCAGAATGTTTTTAGGGTCATCCGTATTACAGCATGTAGCAGTACTCCATTCATTCTTATGCTTCAATAGTATCCTATTGAATATATTTTGTTGATCCACTCATGTATTGATGGGTCTATTGTTCATATTTCTTTTAACTGAAATGACATATCCTGTAATCACAGGAGGGAGGGATGAGTCAGGGCAGATTTTCTACCTTCTCAGTTTTAGAGTTCCTCTTCCGATCTTGTCAGGAAGTTATCACAAATATGACCTCAACTTCTGAGATCTGCCCTTTCTGCTTCCTTCCCCAAATTTTATTTGGATCTTCTTACATTTTCCCTGCACTAGTTTCCCACTACTGCTATAACAAATTAACAAAAATTCAGTGGCTTAAAATAATAGAAATGTATTCTTTCATAGTTTGGAGACCCAAGTCTAAAATGAATCTTATTGAGCTAGAAAGCATGGTGCTAGCAGGGTCATGTGCTCTGTCAGGGCTCCAGAGAATCTGTTTCCTTGCCTTTCCTAGCATCTAGAGCAGTATTCCTTCCTTCCTTGACTCATGACACCTTCATCTTCAAAGCCAGAGGCAAAGCATCTCCTCTCTGACTCTGCTTCCCTCACAAGGCCTTCTTCTCACATGGTACAATCTCCCTCTGCTCCCTCTTATAAAGACACTCAAGATTGCATTTAGGGACCACTGGATAATTCAGGATAATCTCTCACATCCACAAAGTTCCCTTTGGCCTATAAAAGATTTACAGGTTCCTTTCCAGGCATTAGGACCTGAATATCTTTGGGAAACATTGTTCAGCCTACCACATGCCCCTACCCTCTCCTTTCTACTTGGATTCTATTCTCAGCTGATTCTTTTCAGTGCTGGTATTTATCTTTGAAAAGAGCTTTATTTTATTAATTTTAAGAATTAAAGGGCCCAGCCTGTTTAGCAATGGCGACTAAACAATAACAGCAGCCCATTTCACTTTCCAGTGAGTCCATTTTACTTTCCAGTGAGTCCATTTTACTTTCCAGTGAGTCCGTTATGGTGATTTGGGGCATTTTTTCTGTTCTCAGAGCCATCAGAAGTCTGGTGGCCTCACTCTGCTGCCTCCTACACAGACGTGGATACCATGTAGTTGATTTGCCTATGGACAGATTTACCCACCCATCCATATTTTGGACATCTTGTCACCTAGTTCTGTTGTTATAGATGTGTTCATTTTGCTATCCAAGTTATTCTGCCTGTTTTAAGGGTAAGATTTAAGGAGATTAAAAAATTACACTATCATTGTCCTCTCCCCAGAATGCCTCAATAAGTACTATTATTCTAATGAAAATTTGGTCCGAGTAACTCCAAGTAGAAGATCTATGATATGCCACAGCAATTGTCCACCATCACCACTACGTCCCATGATCAAAGACATCTTCTCCAAAGATATGATCATTTTCTTTGATTTTTTGTAAAATCTCCTACCCTTGAGTCTGAATTCTTTCAGCAATGCAAACTCACTAAATTAGAAGGAAATTTCCTTTTCTAAAATATGAGGCAAGTACACTGAGATGTTGACTCATTTTAGTGAGTCATCGTTGGTTGCAATAATGAAAAATTTGAAAAAAAATCCATGGGTATAATCTGCCAATAGATTCTTTTTCATTTCTAAAAGATGTTTGAGACCCTTTCCTTTCTGGCAAAGTTAAACATCTTCAATAAAAGGAGTCCTAATTCCCAGGTCTTATTTGAAGTGCATTTATTTCTTTCTCACCAAACATTTTTTTCTTTTATAATTTATTTTGGTATCATTAATCTACAATTACATGTGCAATATTATGGTGATTAAACTACCCCCTTCATCAGTCCCCCCCCAACCCCATTACAGTCATTGTCCATCAGCGTAGTGAGATGCTATAGAATCACTACTTGTCTTCTCTGAGTTGTACAGCCCTCCCCGTGCCCCCCAACATTACATCTGCTAATCATAATGCCCCTATTTCCCTCTTGTCCCTCACTTCCCACCCATTCTCGCCAGACCCTTTTCCTTTGGTAACTATTAGTTCGTTCTTGGGTTCTGTGAGTCTGCTGCTGTTTTGTTCCTTCAGTTTTTTTCTTTGTTCTTATACTCCACATATGAGTGAAATCATTTGATACTTGTCTTTTTCGGCTTGGCTTATGTCACTGAGCATAATACCCTCTAGCTCCATCCATGTTGTTGCAAACGGTAGGATTTATTTTCTTCTTATGGCTGAATAATATTCCATTGTGTATATGTACCACACCTTCTTTATCCATTCATCTACTGATGGACACTTAGGTTGCTTCCATTTCTTGGCTATTTTAAATAGTGCTGTGATAAACATAGGGGTGCATATGTCTTTTTCGAACTGGGATGCTGTATTCTTAGGGTAAATTCCTAGGAGTGGAATTCCTGGGTCAAATGGTATTTCTATTTTGAGTTTTTTGAGGAACCTCCATACTGCTTTCCACAATGGTTGAACTAATTTGCATTCCCACCAGCAGTGTAGGAGGGTTCCCTTTTCTCCACATCCTTGCCAACATTTGTTGTTTGTGTTTTGGATGTTGGGCATCGTGACTGGTGTGAGGTGATATCTCATTGTGGTTTTAATCTGCATTTCTCTAATGATTAGCGATGTAGAGCATCTTTTCATGTGTCTGTTGGCCATCTGAATTTCTTCTTTAGAGAAGTGTCTATTCATGTCCTCTGCCCATTTCTTAATTGGATTATTTGCTTTTTGTTTGTTAAGGTGTGTGAGTTCTTTATATATTTTGGATGTCAACCCCTTATCAGATACATCATTTATGAATATATTCTCCCATACAGTAGGATGTCTTTTTGTTCTACTGATGGTGTCCTTTGCTGTACAGAAGATTTTCAGCTTGATATAGTCCCACTTGTTCATTTTTGCTTTTGTTTCCCTTGCCTGGGGAGATATGTTCATGAAGAAGTCACTCATGTTTATGTCCAAGAGATTATTGCCTATGTTTTTTTCTGAGAGTTTTATGGTTTCATTACTTACATTGAGGTCTTTGATCCACCTTGAGTTTACCTTTGTGTATGGGGTTAGACAGTAGTCCAGTTTCATTCTCTTACATGTAGCTGTCCAGTTTTTCCAACAGCAGCTGCTGAAGAGGCTGTCATCTCCCCATTGTATTTCCAAGGCTCTTTTATCAAATATTAATTGACTGTATATGTTTGGGTTAATGTTTGTATTTCCTATTCTGTTCCACTGGTCTGTGGGTCTGTTTTTGTGCCAATACCAAACTGTCTTGATTACTGTGGCTTGGTAGTAGAGCTTGAAATCAGGGAGCGTAATTCCCCGTTTTATTCCTTCTACTCAAGATTGCTTTGGCTATTCCAGGTCTTTTCTGGTTCCATATAAATTTCAGAATTATTTGTTCCAGTTCATTGAAGAAAGCTGTTGGTAGTTTGATAGGGATTCTATTGAATCTGTATATTGCTTTAGCAGTATAGGCATTTTGACAATATTTATTCTTCCTAGCCAAGAGCAGGGATGCATTTCCATTTGTTAGTGTCCTCTTTAATTTCTCTTAGGAGTGTCTTGTAGTTTTCATAGTATAGGTCTTTCACTTCCTTGGTTAGGTTTATTCCTAGGTATTTTATTCTTGTTGATGCAATTGTGAATGGAATTGTTTTTCTGATTTGTCTTTCTGTTAGTTCATCGTTAGTGTATAGGAAAGCAACAGATTTCTGTGTGTTAATTTTGTATCCTGCAACTTTGCTGAATTCAGATATTAGTTCTAGTAGTTATGGAGTGGAGTCTTTAGGGTTTTTTATGTACAGTATCATGTCATCTGCAAATAGTGACAATTTGACTTCTTCTTTACCAATCTGGATGCCTTGTATGTCTTTGTTTTGTCTGATTGCCGTGGCTAGGACCTCCAGTAGTATGTTGAATAACAGTGGAGAGAGTGGGCACCCCTGTCTTGTTCCCGATCTTAGATGAAAAGCGTTCAGCTTCTCACTGTTAAGTATGATGTTAGCTGTGGGTTTGTCACATATGGTCTTTATGATGTTGAGGTACTTGCCGTCTGTACCCATTTTGTTGAGAGTTTTAATCATGAATGGATGCTGAATTTTGTCAAATGCTTCTTTAGCATCTATGGAGATGATCATGTGGTTTTTGTTCTTCTTTTTATTGATGTGATGGATGATGTTGATGGATTTTCGAATGTTGTACCATCCTTGCATCCCTGGGATGAATCCTACTTGGTCATGGTGTATCATCCTCTTGATGTATTTTTGAATTCGGTTTGCTAATATTTTGTTGAGTATTTTTGCATCTACATTCATCAGCGATATTGCCCGGATTTGGTATTAGAGTGATGCTGGCTTCATAGAAAGCGTTTGGAAGTATTCCCTCCTCTTCTATTTTTGGAAAACTTTAAGGAGAATGGGTGTTATTTCTTTTCTATATGTCTGGTAGAATTCAGAGGTGAATCCATCAGGTCCGGGGGTTTTGTTCTTGGGTAGTTTTTTGATTACCGATTCAATTTCGTTGCCTGTGATTGGTCTGTTTAGTTTTTCTGTTTCTTGCTTGGTCAGTCTTGGAAGGTTGTATTTTTCTAAGAAGTCGTTCATTTCTTCTAGGTTTTGCAGCTTTTTAGCATACAGATGCTCATAATATTCTCTTATAATTCTTTGTATTTCTGTGGGGTCTGTCGTTATTTTTCCTTTCTCATTTCTGATTCTGTTTATGTGTGTAGATTCTCTTTTTCTCTTAATGAGTCTGGCTAGGGGTTTATCTATTTTGTTTATTTTTTTCAAAGAACCAGCTCTTGGTTTCATTGATTTTTTCTATTGTTTTATTCTTCTCAATTTTATTTATTTGTTCTCTGATCTTTATTATGTCCCCCTTCTGGTGACTTTGGGCCTCCTTTGTTCTTCTTTTTCCAATTTCAATAATTGTGTCTTTAGACTATTCATTTGGGAATGTTCTTCCTTCTTTAAATAGGCCTGGATTGCAATATACTTTCCTCTTAGAACTGCCTTTGCTGCATCCACAGAAGTTGTGGCTTTGTGTTGTTGTTGTCATTAGTCTCCATATATTCTTTGATTTCTGTTTTGATTTGGTCGTTAATCCATTGATTAATTAGGAGAATGTTGTGAATTCTCCATGTATTTGTGAGCCTTTTTGATTTCTTTCTAAAATTTATTTCTAGTTTTATACTTTGGGATCTGAGAAGTTGGTTGGTAGGATTTCAATATTTTTGAATTTACTGAGGTTCTTTTTGTGGCCTAGTATGCGGTCTATTCTGGCAAATGTACCATGTGCACTTGAGAAGAACGTGTATCCTGCTACTTTTGGGTGCAGAATTCTGTAGCTATCTGTTATGTCCATTTGTTCTAGTGTGTTGTTCAGTGCCTCTGTGTCTTTACTTATCCTCTGTCTGGTTGACGTATCCTTTGGAGTGAGTGGTGTGTTGAAGTCCCCTAAAATGAATGCATTGCTGTCTATTTCCTCCTTCAATTCTGTTAGTATTTGTTTCACATATGCTGATGCTCCTGTGTTGAGTGCATATATCTTTATAATGGTTATATCTTCTTGTTGGACTGACCCCTTTACCATTATGTAATGTCCTTCTTTATCTCTTGCTACTTTCTTTGTTTTGAAGTCTATTTTGTCTGATACAAGTACTGCAACACCTGCTTTTTTCTCTTTGTTGTTTGCATGAAACATCTTTTTCCATCTCTTCACTTTTAGTCTGTGTATATCTTTGGGTTTGAGGTGAGTCTCTTGTAAGCACCATATAGATGGGTCTTGCTTTTTTATCCATTCTGTTACTCTGTGTCTTTTGATTGGTGCATTCAGTTCATTTCCATTTAGGGTGATTATTGATAGATATGTACTTATTGCCATTGCTGGCTTTAGATTCGTGGTTACCAAAGTTTCAAGGGTTGCTTCTTTATTATCTAAGAATCTAACTTAACTTTCTTGTTAAGTTATTGTGAACATCGTCTGATGTTTCTTTATCTCTCCTTTCCTATTCTTCCTTCTCCTTTCTTTATATATTAGGTTTTTTATTCTTTGCCTTTAGTTATTATTTGGATGGTTTGCTTTCTTTGGTATGATTTTATTTTCTCTGGTGACATCTTTTTAGCCTTAGGGGTGCTTCCCTCTAGAGCAGTCCGTTTAAGATATCCTGTGGTGGTTTATGAGAGGCAAACTCTCTCAAGTTTCATTTGTGTGGAAATTGTTTAATCCCTCTGATTATTAAATGATAATCGTGCTGGATACAATATTCTTGGTTCGAGGCCCTTCTGTTTCATTACGTTAAATATATCATGCCTTTCTCTTCTGGCTTGTAAGTTTTCTTTTGAGAAGTCTGATGATAGTCTGATGGGTTTTCCTTTGTAGGTGATCTTTTTTCTCTCTCTAGCTGCCTTTAATACTCTGTCTTTATCTTTGATCTTTGCCTTCTTAATTATTATCTGTCTTGGTGTTGTCTTCCTTGGGTCCCTTGTTTTGGGGGATCTGTGGGCTTCCGTGGACTGTGAGACTATTTCCTTCCCCAGCGTGGGAAAGTTTTCAGCAATTATTTCTTCAAAGACACTTTCTATCCCTTTTTCTCTCTCTTCTTCCTCTGGTACTCCTATAATGCAAATATTCTTCTGTTTGGATTGGTCACACAGTTCTCTTAATATTCTTTCATTCCTAGAGATCCTTTTATCTCTCTTGGCCTCAGCTTCTCTGTTTTCCTGTTCTCTGATTTCTATTCCATTAACAGTCTCTTGTATCTCATCCAGTCTGCTGTTAAGCCCATCAATCACTTGTCTGATTTCTGCATTGTCTTTCCTCACTTCCCTCACTTCCTCCCTCAGCTCTTGCACATTTCTCTGTAGATCCATCAGCATGGTTATGACTTTTATTCTGAATTCTTATTCAGGAATACTTTTCATTTCCATCCCTTCAGGTTCCTTCTCCAGGGTTGTCTGGCTGATCTTAGTCTGGATCATATTCCTTTGTCTTTTAATGGCTATAGAAGTGGTCGCTGGTAGTTGCCACGTATGTCTGCTGGGCTCTTTAAAACTTAAAAAAAAGAAGAAAAAAAGGAGAAAAAAAAGAAAAGAAAAGAAAAAAGAAAGAGAAAAAAAACCAAAAAGCAAAAAATGAAAAAAAAAAAATTGCCTACCCGGAGTGGATTCTGTGGGGATGCTGTAGGTGGCACTGTTGCTCAACTATTGCGCAGCCGTGGCTGCACTGCTCCGCAGGGCCCTTTATAGCTCTGCCTGGGGTGGGAGCAAATGGGAGGCTGTTGGTCTGTGTGGGAAGTCTAAGCGAAGCCACCCTTTGCCAGTTGCCATCTAAGGGTTCCATAACTCCCCAGGACTCCCAGCCTGCTGGGCTGAGTGTGCCGGGGCGATCCAGTCCTCCGCTGGGCTCCTGTCTCTTTAAGACCGCTGAAAAAAGCACGCACTTTTCTTCTTTTTTGTTTGTTTTCCTTCCCAGGAGCCAGCTGCAAGCACCCTTGCGCGTTCCCCGCTCAGATCCTGCACCCTCTGTCTCTCAAATCTCCGCTACACTGAGCAATGTGAGTCAGCGCTCCCTGTGCAGATCACCAGGGCTGGTTATTTCACGGGGTGTACTTCCACTCCCTCCCAGCCCTGAATCCTCTCCTCCTGCCGGTGCATTGGGGTGGGGGAGTGCTCGGGTCCACCAGGTTGCGGCTCCGTATCTTACCCGCCTTGCGGGGTGCTGAGTCCTCTCAGGTGTAGCTGCACGCTGTGCACTTTCCTGTGTATTTTGGTCTCTCTTTTAAGAATGGTTGTATTTGCTGTATTTTCGTAGATAAATATAGTGTTGGGAGGAGATTTCTGCTGCCCTGCTTATGCTGCCATCTTCCCGGAAGTCTCACCAAATATTTTTAAACTTCTTAATATCCATTTCCCCTGCGGGTTCCAGTACTGACTGTAGTGACATAGTGTTCAATTGTTCTAAGAAATGGTCATTTCTAGGCTTAAGACAGAGTATTTATATCTTCTGCCTATTGATGAAGCTGTAAGACCAAAAAAATCTCTTAAGGTAGATTTCTCCCTTATACAAACGACTACATTTTTTATCATCCAGATCAGTTTACAATTTTGGTCTGTTATGAATAAGTCTGCTACAAATATTACTGTGTATGTTTGTGGAAATGCACGTTCATTTCTCTTAAGTAAATACCTGAGAATGGGATTGGTGTGTTTATGAAAATATAATTTACTTATAGTTTTGGTGCATTTTTGAAAATCCAGTATATTCATCTTTATCTTTTAATTGGACCATTTGGCTTTCTAATTAATTATTGTGGTTGCATTTGAGTCTACCATTGCTATTTGTTTTCTGTTTGTCCCATGTGTTCTTTTCTCCTTTTTTTTTTTTCCTGCCTCTTGGGTTAGTCAAGTCTGGTTTTGCTGCTGTTATTGTTTAGTATTCCTTTTTATCTACAGTGTCATTATATAATTCTCTGAGTTATTTCTATATTTGTTTTAGAGATTTTTATGTCCACCATCAATAATATTAAACTACTTCACAATATGAGAAACTTATAATTGAATAATTCAATTTACCTTCCTCTCACCCTTTATCTTTCTACTGTCACATATTATAAACCCTACAGTACATTGTATGTTATAAGCCCCACAATATATTGATACATTGTTACTATTCTCGCTTTAAAAAAATCTTTCTAGGAATTCACAAATGTGTGATGCATTAAGTATTTTTTAAGTATTAAAGATTTTTTAAATGTTTATGTACATATTTACTTTCTGATAGTCTTCATTCCTTCCTGCAGATTTGAGCTTCCATTTGGTATCATTTCTCTGCAAACCTAAAGAACTTCCTCTAGTCTTCTTATAGTACTGGTTGGGGTAAATTCTTTAATGTTTTGTTTGTACAGGTATCTAGTTTAAGGTTTAAGGGACATTTTCACTAATAATCCTAGGTTCACAGATTTTTTTTTTTAGTTCAGGCATTTTGAAGATACTGTTCCATAGTCTTTTGCTTCCATTCCTTCTGATGAGGAGTCAGCCAAAATTCTTGCCGTTATCCCTCTGTTTAAGATGCTGGATCTGTGAATTGCTCTTGTTTTTTCCTCATCTAATTTGGAAAATTCTTGGCCATTATCTCTTCAAGTATATTCTGCCCCATTCTGTTTCTCTTCCTCTTGGACTCTAGTTACACATATGTTAGATGATTTATGACCCACAGGTCACAGAGGCTTTGCCCAGTTTTTCTACTTACTTCTCTGATTACATTTCAGTTTAGATTATTTGTATTCATATTAACTGATCTTTCCTCTTCCTGTCAAGTCTACTATTAAGCCCAACTAATGAAAATCTTCACTCTAGTATTGTATTTTTTAGTCCTAGCATTTCCATTTGCATCTTTTCTATAGTTTCAGTTTCTGAAATGAAATTCCCTACCTGCATAATGTCCATCTTCTCTACCCAATCCTTTAACATATACACTAGTGTTATTTTAAAGTCCTTGTCTGCTAATCTGCTAACATCCTGCCCATCTATAAGTCTGCCTCTATTGAGGTCAAATTTCCCTGCTTCTTTCTGTTAGTTATAATTACAGCAGCCTTTGCAAACTAATTCACTGCCTATCAGTTTCTCAACTGACTCAGACTCTGGAAAGAAAAAAGTATGCTATATATTAAGTGCCCTAAAATCCCTCAATTATCTAGTAAGTAATAGTGTTCAAAAATGTTTATAGAATGAGAACTTTAACATCTTAGAAATATAAACATACAAATTGCTTTTCCAATATTTGTTCTGAATTTGTTTGCTCAACAGTGTAATATCTTTAGAAGAGTTTAGATTGTCACTAACATTATCTGTAACTGCTTCTGTGATGGCCACCCTCCTGACACAGGTCTTGAAGAATTGCACTGGAAGATGGGTGGCTCTACTTAACATAGATCTAAATTCAGATGACCTTCATATTTACATATACAGGCAAACTAATCTAGTTAAAACCACAGCTCTGAAATTATACTTCTTTGATTTTGGTTTTTGAAATCTTTCTTCTTTGGTTCTCCTATCTCTAGAATTGAGTGACCTAGGCAAATTACTTAATGTTTTGATGTCTTAATTTCTTTATTGAAAAGTGAGATGATGTTAGGGCTTTGTTGAGGATTTAATGAGGTAAAATATGTAAAGCACTTAGGATATGAATGGCACATGATAAATAATAAATGTCAGCTGCTGGGATTTTGAGGGGTTCAGTAAATAGCATCTGTCTTTCCTTCCTGGATTTGAATCATTTCAAAATAAAACAATAGAGTCAGAAGATGAAATAAGCTAGGTTGGAGAATTTAGCTTATGTGAGAGTTATAAGATCCTGAAGTTCTTAATCCAGCGGCTCTCAGAATGTGGTCCTTGGACCAGGATCATTGGCTTTATCTGGAAACTTGTTAGAAATGCAAATTCTTGGGCTACATTCCAGACCTCCTGGATCAGAAACAGGGGTATGGGGCCCAACAATTTGCTTTTAGAAGCCCTGAAAGTTTGAGAGTGTTTTCCATTCCAGTCTACAGCTCAGGAAAACTCAGTACAGAGAAAGATTGTCATATCAGAATCCCTTACACATGGTCCAGATGGAGGAGAGAGAGAAGAGGGGAAAGGAATGTTTAAGTAGATGATGGCCCAGAATGTCCCCAAACTGATGAAAGACGTCAAGGAAGAATAGGTGGTAATGAGTAGAGACAGTCCTTTGAGGAATTTTTCTATAAAGGGAGCAAAGAAATGGGATGGTTGGTTGAACGCATGTGGAGTCAATATGAAGGTTATGAGGGGTTGGCTAGGTAATTTCTTCATTGATTCATCTAGCTATTGTGTAAAGATGACTCCTGGGGAAATACTTCTCATAATTTAGAATTTTGGACAGTGCAGTTTTGGTAATAGCTTCATCAAAGCAAATATACCTTTGAGTTCAAGATTGAAAAAGTTCCAAAAAACTAAACTTTGTTGAAGGCCAGAGACTTTACATACACTTATTTAAGATTTACAGATTTGTGAATTAGGTGTTACTATCTCCATTTTATAGGGATTAAGTAACGGGCCCCAAAGTGAGAGTAGGAATTTTAAACCAGGCATTCTGGTTTTTCATGCAGTTATTTTTACACACACCAGGTCTCCTCCTATAAAATATACAGAGTTTAGAAGATTCTTAAATCAAGATTTGATGTTGTTTTCAATTTGTCAGAAGGCATATAAATACTGAGACACACTATTTCCATTCACTGGGAAGATGAATGAAAGTCAGAAGAAACACATTATGATTATATAACCACAAAAGCTTAGATATCAATTGTCATGTTCAGTGACATTAGCATGACTGCCCAACCCTCATCTCTGTCACTTTTTCCTTCAGTAAATCCAGAAGAAATCAAAGGATTTATTGGACTAGATAAAGGGTGTTTTTAAAAAAATCCATGGAAAGAGGGATTCCTATTGGATTTTTTGGCGCCCAGAGAGATTGTGTTTCGTTAATGATTTATCTGTATATTATTTGTAGGAGAAATCTACAGAGGCAGCGACCACCATGATAAAACTCTCTTGGAGGGATGAGTCAGTTGGGGCTCCACTTTTACCATGACTCTCTGTGGGGAAAGCTGAGAGTGCTGCCCATTGAGGGAAACCTCTCAAAAACAGACTCGGTGGGAGGTGAACCAGTTTAGTGAAAATCATATTAGAGTAGGGCTAACATTGGATCCTTGCATTTCACTGAGCAATACAACTATGCCGCCTTTGAAGAAATCTTATTCAGAGATTTACTAATACTTTGCTGCTTGTATGAGCAAGGGTCCGTTTCCTTCTTGACCACATCCAGGGGCCTCCAAAAAGGTATCTTAACTGCAAGACCCTAGGAAAGGAGAGGAAAGACAAATTATCACCCTCCCTTTGTCACCAGCCCTATCCTTGTACTACCTTTGAAAGGCTGGATGGGTGGATGTGGCTGATGGGAAGAAAACATTAGGATCAAGATTTTCAAATTGGGCTGTTTTGAAGCTGGTGAGATTTAAGTCCCCTTCTAGCTGATAATGACTTGATGCCCCACCCAGTTTGCAACTGGTGGGAGTAGGAAAGAAAACAAAGCACTCTGTCCTTGACTGTGCTTCAAAGCTGGACCCAGTTCTTGTCATGTGCCCATAGCTCAGCTACTCAGCCAAGGCTGGGGAGGAAGGGTAACGCTGGGGTGTTGTCAAGGGCACTGGTTTTGAGTCTGACACTAATTAGCTGTGAGTCCTCGGGCATGTTACTTGAATGAAGAAATGGATGTTTTTCACTCTCCAGCCCTCTGCCTCGCACACTCCCCTCAACAAACAAGTTTGCAATGAAGAGGCACTTTGGCTTGGATTCTGGCCGTACCAAACCTATGGCACAAAAGTGGAACTGAGGGACATGCCAGATGAGATGGAATCAGTGGATTGTGGGTAAATGAGGGGGTAGGAAGTGGACAAGAGTTTGTAGTAATTCTAAAGTCCATAGGAAACACGTACAAAAAGTTACTACCTGGGCATGTTTGAAATACTGAAAATGGCCAATACAGAGATTTTCCCAGGAGAGTGGAGGACGTTGGAGAACAGAATTCTGGCCTGTAAGAAACAGGATTCCTCTGTTTAATGACTTAGAATTTAAATGTTTATCTGATACTTGAAAGCAATGAAAGAAAACACAGTCTTGAGTGGGCGGTTCAGCAGGTTGTTTGGCGTTGGGGCCTCGCGAGGGGCGTTCTCGCCAGCAGCCGGCACAGGCCTCAGTGACAGGGCCCCGCGCCCCCGCCTCTTCCCCGGTGCAGCGACCTCGGCGGCGCAGGAGGTGTCCGAGTACCTGAGCCAGAACCCGCGGGTGGCCGCCTGGGTGGAGGTGCTGCGCTGCGAATGCGAGATCGGAAAACACTGGTGCCACCGCCGGGAGTTCCTGCTCTGCAACACCGGGGACCTGGCGCCTGCCGGCGGCGCTGCCTCCGCAGACGCGGGAGAAGCTGCGAACACCAAGGGTGGAGCCGCAATCGGGAGCTGCAGCAGCTCGTCTCCATGGCCTGGACAAACCATGTCTTCCCTCGGGTGTCGGTACCCTCAAAAAGTTATGGATAAAATACTTAGTATGGCTGAAGGCATCAAAGTGACAGATGCTCCGGTCCATGCAACAAGAGACGAATTGGTTGCCAAGAAGAGGTGGAATAGCCAGGGAAGAAGCGACTCAGACGGAAAAAACAATTCTGCAGTTGAGCAAGATCATGCAAAAACTTCTGCCAAAACAGAACGTGCATCTGCTCAGCAGGAAAACAGCTCGACATGCACTAAGTTGCCTACCAAATCAGAGAGTAGTGGGAACTCCACTAGGAGCTCTGGCACCTGGGGTCAGAAATAGCTCTACAAGTGATGGAGATCAGTCTGTTTCCAGCGAAAGCAGCAGCGTCGTTTCCTCTCAGGTACCAATGGCGGGGTCTGAGTCAGAAGGTCCAGGTAGACATGGTGCAGCAGCATTTGTTTCCTTGTTGAAATCTGGTGTGAATAGTCCTGCGACCCAGTCCACTGATTCCAGACAGCCAAGTGGATCACCCAAAAAGAGTGCTCTGGAAGGCTCTTCAGTCGCAGCCTCTCAGAGCAGCTCAGAGGTTGAGGTGATCTTGTTGGGCTCCTCTGGAAACGCAGGAGAGTTGGCACTGTTGTTTTCTAAACCTAGTTCAGAGACAGCTTCAAGTGGGTTACCTTCCAAAACTAGTTCAGAGGCAAGTGTCTCATCATCAGTTCCTAAAAATAGTTCTTCATCAGGTGCATCCTAACTAATGCCCCACAGCAACATGTCAAATGGTCGGTGCTGACTTTCAAGTGCACTTCACAGGTAGCCATGTCACTGTTAGCTTCCAAGAGCAGTTCGCAGACCAGTGGGTCTCTGCTTTCCAAAAGCACTTCCTTAGCAAGTGTTCCAACTGCCTTCTAAGAGCAGTTCTCAGACTAGCATATCACAGCTGCCTTCTAAAAGCACGGCACAGTCAAGTAAGAGTGCTATCAAATTCTCTTGTTGCAAGTTAACCAATGAAGATGTGAAACACAAGCAGTCTTTTTTCAATAGACTGTGTAAAATGGTGGCATGGAAGTTGGTAGCTGTTGGTGGTTTTAGTCCCACTGTGAATCATGGAGAGCTCCTCAACACAGCTATTGACACTCTGAAAGCAACACTGGATGTGTTTTTTGTTCCCCTGAAAGAACTGGCAGATCTGCCTCAAAACAAAAGCTCTCAAGAACATATTGTTTGTGAATTGAGATACAAGTTTGTGTATTTGGGCACTGGCTGTGGAAAAAGCAAAGAAAATGCAAAAGCAGTTGCATCAAGACAAGCATTGAAGTTATTTCTCAAGAAAAAGGTGGTGGTAAAAATATGTAAAAGGAAATACAGAGGCAGTGAAATAGAAGACCTGGTACTCCTTGATTAAGAATCAAGGCCTATAAATGTACCTCCAGCATTAAAACATCCTCAAGAATTACTGTAATATGTCCAGAATATCACTGCATACAGTATCTGGTATTTGAAGAAGAAAAACTGGCTTACTTTTGTATAATATAAAACACAGGCTTTCACAAATTTTCTATTGCTTTTTTCCAGTTTTGCAGAAAATTTACATTCTAGTAAATTACTATTCACACAGTAGAAGCTGTAAATACTTTATGAATGACAGCACATATTAAAAGGTATGCAGTAACAGCATATCAGTATGCTGTTTAATTTGCTGACAAAAATGCAGTCTTCTATTTTTAATGATCCATTAGGTGCGATGTGTAGTTCTGTACAGTCTTACAATTTTTGTACTACTTTGCATTTGGTGAAAATGTAGTAAGTTAGGAGTTCTGGAAAGATGGCGGTGTGAGCACAGCGGAGGAAATCTCCTCCCGAAACCATATATACTTATGAAAATACAACAAATACAACTATTCCTAAAAGAGAGACGAGAAGATACAGGACAGCACCCAGCCTGCATGTACACCTGAGAGGACTCGGCACCCCGCGAGGTGAGTAAGATAAGGAGCTGTGTCCCGATGGGACCCGAGCACTCCCCCACCCCAGTGCACTGGCGGGACAAGAAGATTCAGAGCAGGGAGGGAGTGGAAGTACAGGCCCACAAAATAACCAGCCCTGGTGATCTGCACCGGGAGTGCTGACACACATCGCACGGTGTATCAGAGATTGGAGAGACAGAGGGTGCAGGATCTGAGCCTGGGAACACACTGGGCCCTAGCAGCCGGCTCCCTGGGACAAAAGAAAAGCACGTGCTTTTTCTTAGCGGTCTTAAAGAGATGGGGGCCCAATGGAGGAATAGGATCTTTCCAGCACACTCAGCCCAGCAGGCTAGGAGTCCTGGGGAATTTCGGACCCCTTGCCTTACTGACACTTCCCACAGGGATCAACAGCCTCCGATTCATTCCTGCCTGGCAGAGCTACAAAGGGCCCTGGGGACTGGTGCAGCCGCAGCTGTGGAATAGTGGAGTAACAGCGCCACGTAAAGCATCCTCACAGAATCTACTCCCGGCGGACGTCTCTTTGTTTGGTTTTTTTTTCTGGTGTTTTTTTTTTCCCTTTTCTTTTCTTTCTTTTCGTTCTTTCTTTCTCTTCTTTTTCTCTTCTTTCTTTTTTTTTTAAAGTCTAAAAGAGCCCACCTGACATACGTGGCACTTACCAGCGACCACTTCTATCGCCATGAAAAGACAGAGGAATATGGTACAAACGAAGCTTATCCAGACCCAGACACGAGAGAGGGAGTCTGAAGGGATGGAAATGCACAATCTTCCTGAAAAAGAATTCAGAATAAAAGTCATAACCATACTGATGGATCTTCAGAGAAATATGCAAGAGCTGAGGGAGGAAGTGAAGAAAGTGAGGAAAGACAATGCAGAAATGAGACAAGCGATCGACAGGCTTAGCAGCAGACTGGACAAGATGCAAGAGACTGTTATTGGAATAGAAATCAGAGAACAGGAATACAGAGAAGCTGAGGCAGAGAGAGATAAAAGGATCTCTAGGAATGAAAGAATATTAAGAGAACTGTGTGACCAATCCAAATGGAACAATATTCGCATTATAGGAGTACCAGAGGAAGAAGAGAGAGAAAAAGGGATAGAAAGTGTCTTTGAAGAAATAATTGCTGAAAACTTCCCCATGCTGGGCAAGAAAATAGTCTCGCAGTCCACAGAAGCCCACAGATCTCCCAACACAAGGGACCCAAGGAAGACAACACCAAGACACATAATAATTAAAATGGCAAAGATCAAAGATAAGGACAGAGTATTAAAGGCAGCTAGAGAGAGAAAAAAGATCACCTACAAAGGAAAATCCATCAGACTGTCATCAGACTTCTCAACAGAAACCTTACAGGCCAGAAGAGAATGCCATGATCTATTTAACGTAATGAAACAGAAGGGCCTCGAACCAAGAATATTGTATCCAGCACGATTAACGATTATCATTTAAATATGATGGAGGGATTAAACAATTTACAGACAAATGAAAGTTGAGAGAGTTTACCTCTCATAAACCACCTCTACAGAATATCTTAAATGGATGGTTCTAGATGGAAACACTCCTAAGGATAAAAAGATGTCACCAGAGAAAATAAAACCATAGCAAAGAGGGCAGACCATCCAAATACTAACTAAAGGCAAAGAATAAAACACCTAGAATATAAAGAATAGAGGATGAGGAATAAGAAGAAAGAGAAATAAAGAAACATCAGACGGTGTTTACAATAACTTAACAAGAAAGTTAAGTTAGATTGTTAGATAGTAAAGAAGCAACCCTTGAACCTTTGGTAACCATGAATCTAAAGGCAGCAATGGCAATAAGTACATATCTATCAATAATCACTCTAAATGGAAATGGACTGAATGCACCAATCAAAAGACACAGAGTAACAGAATGGATAAAAAAGCAAGACCCATCTATATGCTGCTTACAAGAGACTCACCTCAAACCCAAAGATATACAGACTAAAAGGGAAGGGATGGAAAAGATATTTCATGCAAACAACAAAGAGAAAAAAGCAGGTGTTGCAGTACTTGTATCAGACAAAATAGACGTCAAAACGAAGAAAGTAGCAAGAGATAAAGGACATTACATAATAATAAAGGGGTCAGTCCAACAAGAGGATATCACCATTATAAATGTATATGGACTCAACACAGGAGTGCAGGCATTTGTGAAATGAAATAGAAGGCAATGCATTCATTTTAGGAGACTTCAACACACCACTAACTCCAAAGGACAGATCAACCAGACAGAAAATAAGTAAAGACACAGAGGCACTGAACAACACACTAGAACAGATTGACCTAACAGACATCTACAGAACTCTGCACCCAAAAGCAGCAGGATACACGTTCTTCTCAAGTGCACATGGAACATTCTCCAGAAGACCACATACTAGGCCACAAAAAGAACCTCAGTAAATTCAAAAATATTGAAATTTTACCAACCAACTTCTCAGATCACAAAGGTATAAAACTAGAAATAAATTTTAGAAAGAAATCAAAAGGGCTAACAAATACATGGAGACTTAACAACATTCTCCTAATTAATGAATGGGTTAATGACCAAATCAAAACAGAAATCAAAGAATATATGGAGACTAATGACAACAACAACAGAAAGCCACAACTTCTGTGGGACGCAGCAAAGGCAGTTCTAAGAGGAAAGTATATTGCAGTCCAGGCCTATTTAAAGAAAGAAGAAGATTCCCAAATGAACAGTCTAAAGACAAAATTACTGAAATTGGAAAAATAAGAAAAAATGAGGCCAAAAGTCACCAGAAGGAGGGACATAATACAGATGAGAGGAGAAATAAATAAAATTGAGAAGAATAAAACAATAGAAAAAAATCAATGAAACCAAGAGCTGGTTCTTTGAAAAAATAAACAAAATAGATAACCCCCTAGCCAGACTCATTAAGAGAAAAAGAGAATCTACACACATAAACAGAATCAGAAATGAGAAAGGAAACATAACGACAGACCCCACAGAAATACAATGAATTATAAGAGAATATTATGAGAACCTATATGCTAACCAGCTGGAAAACCTAGAAGAAATGGACAACTTCTTAGAAAAATACAACCTTCCAAGACTGACCAAGCAAGAAACAGAAAAACTAAACAGACCAATCACCAGCAACAAAATTGAATTGGTAATCAAAAACTACCCAAGAACAAAACCCCCGGACCAGATGGATTCACCTCTTAATTCTGCCAGAGATACAGAGAAAAATAACACCCATTCTCCTTTAAGTTTTCCAAAAAATAGAAGAGGAGGGAATACTTCCAAACCCATTCTATGAAGCCAGCATCACTCTAATACCAAAACCGGACAAAGACCTCACCAAAAAAGAAAATTACAGACCTATATCCCTGATAAATATAGATGCAAAAATACTCAACAAAATATTAGTAAACCGAATTCAAAAATACATGAAGAGGATCATACACCATGATCAAGTGGGATTCATCCCAGGGATGCAAGGATGGTACAACATTCGAAAATCCATCAACATCATCCACCACATCAACAAAAAGAAGAACAAAAACCACATGATCATCTCCATAGATGCTGTAAAAGCATTTGACAAAATTCAGCATCCATTCATGATTAAAACTCTCAACAGAATGGGTATAGATGGCAAGTACCTCAACATCATAAAGGCCATATATGACAAACCCACAGCTAACATCATACTTAACAGTGAGAAGCTGAAAGCTTTTTCATCTAAGATCAGGAAGAAGACAGGGATGCCCACTCTCTCCACTGTTATTCAATATAGTACTGGAGGTCCTAGCCACAGCAATCAGACAAAACAAAGAAATACAAGGCATCCAGATTGGTAAAGAAGAATTCAAATTGTCACTATTTGCAGATGACATGATACTATACATAAAAAACCCTAAAGACTCCACTCCAAAACTACTAGAACTAATATCCGAATTCAGCAAAGTTGCAGGATACAAAATTAACACACAGAAATCTGTTGCTTTCCTATACACTAACAATGAACTAGCAGAGAAATCAGAAAAACAATTCCATTCACAATTGCATCAAAAAGAATGAAATACCGAGGAATAAACCTAATGAAAGAAGTAAAATACCTATACTCTTAAAACTATAAGACACTCCTAAGAGAAATTAAAGAGGATACTAACAAATGGAAATTCCCCATGCTCTTGGCTAGGTAGAATAAATATTGCCAAAATGGTTATAGTACCTAAAGCAATCTACAGATTCAATGCAATCCCTATCAAAATAGCACCAGCTTTCTTTAATCAACTGGAACAAATAATTCTAAAATTCATATGGAACCAGAAAAGACCCTGAATAGTCAAAGCAATCCTGAGAAGGAGGAATCAAACAGGGGGAATTATGCTTCCTGACTTTAAGCTCTACTACAAAGCCACAGTAATCAAGACAATTTGGTATTGGCACAAAAACAGACCCACAGACCAGTGGTACAGAATAGAAAATCCAAACATTAACCCAAACATATACAGTCAATTAATATTTGATAAAGGAGCCTTGGATATATAACGGGGAGAGGACAGCCTCTTCAGCAGCTGGTGTTGGAAAAACTGGACAGCTACATGTAAGAGAATGAAACTGGACTAATGTCTAGCCCCATACACAAAGGTGAACCCAAGGTGGATCAACGACCTGAATGTAAGTCTTGAAACCATTAAACTCTTAGAAGAAAACATAGGCAAAATCTCTTGGACATAAACATGAGTGACTTCTTCATGAACATATCTCCCCAGGCAAGAGAAACAAAAGCAAAAATAAACAAGTGGGACTATATCAAGCTGAAAAGCTTCTGTACAGCAAAGGACACCGTCAGTAGAACAACAAGAGATCCTACAGTATTGGAGAATATATTCATAAATGACGTATCCAATAAGGGGTTGACATCCAAAATATATAAAGTACTCATGCACCTCAACAATCAAAAAGCAAATAATCCAATTAAGAAATGGGCAGAGGGCATGAACAGATACTTCTTCAAAGAAGAAATTCAGATGGCCAACAGGCACATGAAAAGATGCTCCACATCGCTAATCATCAGAGAAATGCAGATTAAAACCACAATGAGATATCACCTCACACCAGTGAGGATGGCCAACATCCAAAACACAAACAACAACAAATGCTGGTGAGGATATGGAGAGAAGGGATCTCTCCTACACTGCTGGTGGGAATGCAAATTAGTTCAACCATTGTGGATAGCAGAAAGGAGGTTCCTCAAAAAACTCAAAATAGAAATACCATTTTACCCAGGAATTCCACTCCTAGGAATTTACCCTAAGACTGCAGCAGCCCATTTTGGCAAAGACATATGCACCCCTATGTTTATCGCAGCATTATTTACAATAGCCAAGAAATGGAAGCAACCTAAGTGTCCATCAGTAGATGAATGGATAAAGAAGAATAGATATATATTGCTAATATACACAATGGAATATTATTCAGCCATAAGAAGAAAACAAATCCTACCATTTACAATAACATGGATGGAGCTAGAGGGTATTATGCTCAGTGAAATAAGCCAAGCCAAAAAGACAAGTATCAAATGATTTCACTCATATGTGAAGTATAAGAACAAAGAAAAAACACCTGAAGGAACAAAACAGCAGCAGACTCACAGAACCCAAGAACGGACTAATAGTTACCAAAGGGAAAGGGACTGGGGAAGATGGGTGGGAAGGCCGGGTTGTACAACTCAGAGAAGACAAGTTGTGATTCTATAGCATTCACTATGCTGATGGACAGTGAGTGTAATGGCGTTGGTTGGGGGGACCTGATGAAGGGGGTAGTTTAATAACCATATTATTGCACATGTAATTGTAGATTAATGATACCAAAATAAATTTAAAAAATGTAGTAATTTGTCTACCATGTTTTCTTTTCCCTCCTAGCTGAGTAAATCACATCAAAGAAAAGGGGATCATAGTATTTGAATGAAAGTCTGTGAACCTTAAGGTCTTAAGAATGTTGCCCATAATGTTGAACGTGTTTGTTAAAGAATAAAAGAGAAAATAGTTGCTTCAGACTATTTTTATGAGAAATTGTAAGCATTTTTTAGATATAAAGCAGTATAAAGTACTTAAGTTTATATAATTCTGAGGTTGTTAAATTCACCATGATTTTGACCACTGCAGATTCTTTAAGTGGGTTAATTTATGTTTTGAGCTGAAATAGAATTTATACTTTTTCTTAAAAGACATAAATGTGGTTTCTATATTAAGCATATTTTGTGACTACTACTATTAACAGATTGATTTGTTTAGATATTAAATGCCTTAAGCTATTTTACCTGTTCAAAAAAAAAAAAAAATGCAGTCTGGAATATTGAGAGAAATTTGTGGTAGTAACCATGCCAATCATTTTGGTTAACGTTTTCTAGGTTTTGATGTGACTTATACTATTTAAAAGCAAGTTTAAAATAGTTTACAACATGCAGTGACATTTTTGAAGCTCATCCCCCATGTCATGATATTTGTGCTCTGTATTCAAAATATAGGATGACCTTCACCGACTGATCACAATTAACAACACCAATAATGTGACAAACCAACCTTATGTGCTTCCCAAAATGAGGCACTGAGAACACTATAGGATCATTTTTCTAGTGTTCTTGCCAAAAACACATAACTTAAACTTCATAACAAGAAAACATCACTCAAGCCCAAACTGAAGCACATTACGAAAGAAAAAAAGGCTCATAGTCTTGAAAGACATCAAAATTGATGCCGGGGTTCTTGTTCACGAAGCCAAAGAATGAGCTTAGCAAACAGGCAAGGTAGGAGAGCAAGGTACAGGCTTTTATTTAGAAATAAAGTGATAGAACAGATCTCCCGGCTCACGCCAGGAGGGGACAAGAGAGTCCAGTGTGCTGCATTGTCTAGGGGTTTTATAGGCAGATTAGGATTTTTTGAGAACATGAAAAAAAGGTTTAGGGGTGTAGACCTGCTAAGTGGTGTCTGAACACCCAGAATTAACTTAACACAAGGAATTTCTCACCCCATCTCTCTCTGGTATACTGGCGTCTTGGTCTAGGGGCATATCAAAAGGCGGCCTGCCCAGCCCCCATGGTGGGCTGAGGTATTGTCTGTTTGCTAAAGAGTAAGTTAAGAATCCTGCTTCCCAAACTTCCTGGGTGTTAAAATGCAATCTTTTCTTTAAGGTGAATCTTCCCTGCCTTGTATTATGTTGTTTACAGCTGGGTCTGCATGCTAAATTAGTTTCCCAGTTTGCAAAACCACCCCATAGATCTGAAAGAGGAAAGACAGCACATAGGCCTGGGCCTTTTATCATGCTAAAGTCAATCTTACAAATGATTAGCATAATAAAAACATGGGCTACTCTTCTCTATCTGGGGAACATTAACCAATCTTACTGATGAACCACCCTAGAGCTTAATGTTTAACACAGAGTTTTGGTAGGGGGTTTCCTTGCATGTAGTTACATTGCTCTGACTGCAAATATTCTGCCTTGCTTTTTCTGGAGGCCCTCCCCCTACTCTGACTACACCCACAGTCCATGTCTCAAAATCATGAAAACCAAAGGGAAGACTGAGGAATTGTTCGAGATTAAAGGAGACACAGCAACTAAGTGTGATCATAGACTGGATCCAGGGTTGAGGGGGAGGGGTAGAACTGATACAAAGGATATAATAAGGACAACGGTCAAAAGTTGAATATGGAATTCGGATTAAATAATATTATTGCATCAATGTTAATGTTCATGATTTTGATTATAATGAAAGAACCAAACTAAAGCCATGACAGGCTTCAGGAAGTCTCAGAAACCAGAAGGCCTGAGTTTCCCGGAAACTATCAAGTGGTTACATATCACCCTAGGCATGCAACCACCCCCCTTGCCATCCAATCAGGAAAGGGCAAAAGCCCTCTCCCCACATTCCTAAGGATGAGGTCTGCGGGGAAGAGATAGATAAGATCCGATTACAGAGAGTAAAGATTAACCTGCTGGTCACCAAGCAAAGACCCTAGGCTCGCTCTGTAATTGATTTCAAAGATACCCCAAATATTGTGATTTGATCCCGCCAAAAGTAACGGATACTCTAGATAACCTGTATGGCTAGAACTGTTGTCAATAATGTTGTGTAATTATGATTGGATTGCTGTGCCTATGTCCCAGTTTCCTGTAACTCCCCCTTCCCAAAGCCCATAAAAATCCTGCCCGCCTTTGTCCAGGGCTCTCAGCTCACCTCCACCACCTGGGTGAAAATGCTGAGAGTCTGAGCTTAAGCCCGTAATAAATGCCCTTTGCTCTTGCATGCGTGACTCGGTCCCCCTGGTGGTCTCTGGTCTCTGAGGATGCTGCGATCCGGACATAACAATGTTATTATAACTAAAGGTTTTCCCCGCTTTCAGAAGTTTGAGTTGCCACTTAACTTTTATGAAAACCTGCATTAGTACCCGTTTTCACTAACCGCAAGAAATCCAAAAAGGATTTTCACGTTTAAGAAAAAAGGTGGTGATAATAACTCTAATTTTTAAAATTTCTAAAACATTTTAAGTGTTTTTTGTATTGGTTTCAGATATACAACACAGTGACTCAATAGTTACACTTATTATTAAATCTTCACCCCAACTAGTGCAGTTACTATCTATTAACATAGGAAGATGTCACCAAGTCACTTACTATATTATCCATGCTACACTACTATATCCCTGTGACCAACCTACACTATGATTGAGAATTTTGTGCCTCTTTATCCCCTTCACCCACTCCACCCACCCACCCCAATTCTTCCCCCTGGTAAAACTACCAGTCAGTTCTCAGTGTCTATGAGTGTACCGCTATTTTGTTTATTTTATTTCATTTTCTTTTTATATTCCACAAATAAGTGAATATTGTATTTATCTTTCTCAGCTTGGCTTATTTCACTTAACATAACACCCTCTAGGTCCATCCATGTTGTCACAAATGGCAGGATTTCTTTCTTTTTAATGGCTGAATAATACCCCATTGTGTGTATATACCACTTCTTCATTCATCTGTTGATGGACATTTTAGTTGCTTCCATATCTTGGCTTTTGTAAATAATGTGGCAATAAACACAGGGATGAATATATCTTTTTGAATCAGGGATTTTGTTTTCTTTGGGTAAATTCTTTGGGAATTACTGGGTCAGATGGTATTTCTATTTTTAGTTTCTTGAGGATCCTCCATACTGCTTTTCGCAGTGGCTACATTGGTTTTGCAGCCGGCCCTTATGCAGGTGGTGGGCTTCCCAAGCAGGGAGAGTGGCACCACCAAGCTCCCTCCCTGGGACCTACATTCAGCATCTCAGCATCAAGCCATCAGAGCTTCAAACTGCCTTTGAGCGTCGTGCATCCGCTAGCTAGCTGTGACCTAAGGTATCAGAAAAGCCTAAGAGAAGTTGTCTGTGGGGAGGGGTGTTCTAAGAACACTGCAAATTTTTTCCCTGTAGATTAACAGTAATTGCTTCCTTGCTTTCCGCCATCTTGTGCTGATGGTCAGTTTCATGGAAATAGCTCAACTTTTGGATAACAGGGGAAACCAGTATGTCTATGAGAATACCCTAGTTCACAACACACAAACTTGTTTTTAGGAATAAAGAAGCAGGATGTCTTCAGTTTATGCTCAAATGATTCTAAGAAAAATGTGTGTGTGTGTGAAAAAATTATAAAGCAAATGAGTCAAAATATAAGCAATTGGTGAATTGATTTAAAGGATTATGGTGTTCTTGTAATAGTCTTGGAACCTCTATGCAACTTAGAAATTCTATCCAAATAAAAAGTTACCAGGAAACCAGAAATATCACTTTCCCGTCTCTTCCTGCAAATAAGTTCAGAATGAAGCCACAAATTGAATTTAAGGTTGAAGATTTCAGAGAGGAGAAAAACTTTGGCCACTTTACAGTAAAAACAAAACAAACAGGAGTGATTTTGTTGTGCCCAAGTCGTGAGTCCCAAGAGACCACCAAGGAGCCGATTCTGATGCAAACACAAAAGGGTCTTTTATTTCAAGCTCGAGTTCGGACCCACAACCTTCACCAATGCAGTGGGTCAGGAATGTGAGTCCTGAGCCCAGGGCAGACAAAGCTTTTATGTATTATAAGGTGCAGGAAGAAAGGAACTTACACCTGGCATGCACTGGTTGGGGGACTCAAAAGCAAGCATGATTTGTATGTTTTTCACTGGCTGAGTCTGGCTGGCCTGACAGCAGGCTGATGTAACATGAAAAGTATATAGGTATGTTACCTTTGCTTCTCCTTTTATGGTAAAGGTATGTAGGTCTAGGGGTACTGTCTGGGGTGGGGGACATACCTTTGCTTTTAATGGTCAGGTGGCTGGTTGTTGCTAGGGGAGGCCCCTTCCTTAAGATGGCCTTTTTTTAAAATGGAGTTTCTCTTGCTCTCACATTCCCCTCTTTTCTTGTACATTGGGTCCAATCATGGGCCCAAATCAGGGTTCAGTTGTTGGTATTGTGCACGTAATACCATAAGTTGCACTGTGTTTACTCGCTCTTTAACAAAGGTAACTAACTTATTAAGAATACAGGGTCCAAATGTGAGCAAGAGTAATAAAACTATTAGGGGACCAAGCAAGGTAGAGATTAGGGTAGTTAGCCAGGGGGAGCTATTGAACCAAGATTCGAAGCATCCTTGAGATTGCTCTCTCTCACACTTTCTTTTGGCCAGCCCTTCTCTAACTTTGGCCATGGATTCTTTGATCACTCCAGAATGATTTATATAAAAACAACATTCTTCACCTAAAGCTGCACATGGGTCTCCCTGTTGTAAAAACATTAAGTCTAAACCTCTTGTTCTGGAGGACAACTTCAGCTAATGAGGTGAGTGACTCTTGTAGATTAGAGATGGAGGTTTCTAATCTCTCTGTCTATGTCAATGGCTGCTCTCAGGTCGCCGTAATGCTTGTTCTGTAAGATGAGGGAAGAGATACCTGTGCCTGCTCTCACCACTCCTAAGCCTAGTAGTACAGTCAAGGTGATAGCAGTGATGGGTTCTCTTCGGACCCAGGCAGGGACTTCAGTTAACTGGTGGAACAGGTCTTCTTCCAAATGATATAACAACTTGGGTACTAGCTGTACTAGTATACAGAAATCTTGGGACTGATTAAGGACAGTGCTGTGGAGACAACGGGTGAGGCCAGTTGAGCATGCCTACCAACCTTCTGGGGGAGGTAGGTTGTACTCAGTACCCACCGTAACAGGGACAGTGCAGTTACATAAGTGTTGGTGGGTGTCTGGTACGTGGCCCAGGCAAAGACCTTGTCCTGTAACAGACTGCAAAGTTAGTTTGGCACTTTTCTGCTGCCATCTACAAGAAGTGAGGCTGTCTGACTTGGTATAATTGGCATCAAGAGCAATTCCTTCATAATAAGGGGGCTGGTATCATAGCATAACCAACAGGATTGTGTAAGGTCAGGTCTGGAAGCATTTAAGACTTTAAAGGTGTGAACCACGAGGCCCCAGAGGGAGCCATCCTCGGCAGAGAGATTGTCACTGGGCTTGCAGGAGGGCCCTGGGGCCCTGACTGGGGAGCGACTGGAGATGAGCGACTGAGTGTGCCCTGTGGTTGTAGCAACCTTTAGAGGGCGTTTAGTAGGTATGGGCCTGGGGGCTAGTACTTGGTTGGGCCCTACCCTGGTGTGGGGCAACGGAGCTGCTACCTGTCAAAGGGTGAACAACATTCCTATATCTTGTCCTGGGTTCCTAACTTTGTCATAAAGTCAGACTCCCCATGTCTTTCCAGTGTCCCACCCAGTCGCTTTCTTTCCTTGGTCTGTAAAGGATATACGTACAGGATTACATTGACCTTTGTCTCCCCCACCGCCAGCAATCGGCCGCTTCACTGTTATTAGGTCACCTATTTTGGGGGGGCCCCACCAGATGTGTCCAGTTGAGACGCACGACCAGGAGGCACAGAAGTAATCTGCTCCCCCACATGGGTCTCATACTTGAGTTTGAGTCCGCGAGTGTCCAGGGCAAACATAAAAGTGTAGGTTTCCCTTGTCCATGAATGGTGCTATTGTCATGGGGAGTTTGTAGGGAAAAGGAGTCTGGAGGTCTATGTAGAGATCTGGGAACCAAGTGTCCTTGGGATGAGATTAAGAAGTCTGATTAATTATGGTCCCCGAGCTGGTGTCTATGATCTGCCATGTCAGGTTATAGGGCTGATGCGGGTTTGAAGCAATATATACAGCCAACTGAAATAACATCAGGAGCGCTTGAGCTTGAGTTTGAGAGGGTTCCTGGCATCTGGAGTCCGAACTTTCCATTGTGGCAAGAAGTCTTCTGTGAGTGTGAAGGGATCTGCTGATCTCACGTGAGTGTAATGGATCCAAGTTGTGATTCCATCGACTCTGAGAGCCGTGGGTGTTCTCAGGACCATGATGTATGGACCCTTCCAGTGAGGTTGAAGATTTTCTTGTCGGTGTCTTTTTACATAGACCCAGTCTCCTGGCCAGAAACGGTGGGGGGCAGGTAGAAGTCCAGACTCGTAGAGGGTTTTCAGCTTAGGCCAGATACTCCGGTGTGTTGCTTGTAATGCCTTCAAGGAATTTAGCAAATTAGTATCTTCAAATTCAGTTAGCATTTCAGACTGAAGATTAGGTGTGTTAGAAGGGGGGATTCCAAACATGATTTCAAAGGGAGAAAGACATAATTTATATGGTGAGTTGCATACTCTAAAAAGGGCAAAGGGAAGGTGAGCCACCCAGTCCCTGCCAGTCTCCTGGGTTAATTTGGTCAAGGTCTCTTTTAGAGGTCTGTTCATCCTTTCTGCTTGACCTGAGCTTTGGGGCCTATATGCGCAGTGTAATTTCCAATCAGCCCCTAACATGGCAGCTAAACCCTGGTTTACCTTGGAGATGAAGGCTGGTCTGTTATCAGATCCTAGTAAGACTGGGAGGCCATACTTGGGCAGGATGTCTTCGAGTATTTTCTTCGCTACCACCTGTGCAGTTTCATGTTTGGTGGGGAAGGCTTCTGTCTATCCTGAAAAAGTATCTACAAACACTAGCAAGTATTTGTATCCATATTTACCAGGTTTCACCTCAGTGAAATCGACTTCCCAGTAGGCTCCGGGTCGATCTCCTCTCAGTCAGTTTCCAGGGTTTTTGTCAGTCTTGGTTGCATTAGTTAACTGACAAGCCTTGCAGTTAGCTACTATCTGTTCGACTTTAATGTGAGCATTTTTGAACATATTCCTGAATGTCTTATTAAGTCCTGCATTTTCCTGGTTCCCATGTGAGTAGCTCGATGTATTTTGAAAAGAACCTGATCTCCCAGTTTTTCCGGGAGTATAACTTTACCATCAGCTGTCAACCACCATCCTTTGGGGCAATGGGACATCGGTATCTGGCTGGCCTATTTGACATCTTCTTCAGTATATTCTGGTGATGCTGGTGGGCTGGGATTCCCAGGGTCAGGTAGGTGTGCTGGCAGATTTATTACTGCTTCTCTTGCTACTTTTCGGGCAGTGGCGTTGGCCAGATTGTTGCCCCTGCCACCGGGGTATCGGTTTTCTGATGCCCTGGGCACTGTATGATGGCTAGCTTTTTAGGTAGCCACAGGGCTTGTAGGAGGGCTAGTATCTCTTCTTTATTTTTAATTGTTTTTCCTTCTGCTGTTAATAGACCTCTTTCCCCATATATAGCCCCATGAATATGGGCAGTTGCAAAAGCATAGCGACTGTCCATGTACAAATTTAGTTTGGTGTCTTTTCCCGGAGTCAGGGTTTTAATAGGGCTATTAGTTCTGCCCTCTGGGCTGAAGTTCCAGCTGGCAAAGGCTCCGCCCAAATGACCTCAGTTTCTGATACCACCGCGGCCCCTGCATACTTCTGCCCATTCTGGATGAAACTGCTTCCGTCGGTGAACCAAGTGTCTTCTGCGTCTGGAAGGGGCCAGTCTGTCAAGTCCTCTCGCACCCCATGCACATGTGCTAATATCCCTGCACAGTCATGTAGAGGTGCTTCCAGGGCCAGATCAGGCAGCAGTGAAGCTGGGTTGAGGGCGGCAGGAGCCTGGAAGGTAATCCTGTCAGGGTAAAGTAAAAGACTCTGGTAGTGTGTCATGCGGGCGTTACTGAGCCATCGGTCAGGAGGTTGTTTGAGGACCCTTTCAATAGCTTGAGGGGTGATTACATACAATTCTTGACCCAGAGTTAATTTGTCGGCATCTTTAACCATCAGGGCAAGAGCGGCAATTATGCGAAGGCATGGAGGCCATCCTGAGGCCACAGGGTCCAGTCGTTTGGACAGATATGCCACTGGGCGGCGCCAGGGTCCCAGATATTGGGTTAGGACTCCTTTGGCAATGCCTTTGTTTTCATCGATGTAAAGGTAAAAAGGCTTGGTCACATCTGGCAATCCCAGGGCTGGGGCAAACAGGAGGGCCCTTTTTAGGTTCTCAAAGGCCAGCTGTCTTTCCTCAGTCCAATCAAAGGGGGACTGTTCTTTTGTGGCCTCATAGAGGGGCTTGGCCATCTCTGCAAACCCAGGAATCCATAGACGACAAAACCCAGCTGACCCCAGGAATTCTCTTACCTTCCGTGACGTTTCAGGTGGGGTTATCTTCAACATAGTTTCTTTGCGGGCTTCTGAAAGCCAGCATTTACCACCTTCAAGAATGTATCCCAAGCAAGTAACTTGAGGTTTACAAATCTGTGCTTTCTTTGCAGAGGCCCGATATCCTAAGTCACCCATTGTCTGTAACAAGGCTTGAGCTCCCTTTAAGCAGGTTTGATAGTGTTCCGCCGCTATAAGCAGATGGTCTACATACTGTAAGAGAATTAACCGGAGGTGGTTAGTTCTGAACTCACCCAAGTCCTCATGTAGGGCTTCGTCAAAAATGGTTGGAGAATTCTTAAATCCTTGTGGTAGGCGGGTCCAGGTCAGTTGGCCATTGATGCCTTTATCAGGATCAGACCACTCAAAGGCAAAGATTTCTTGACTCTTAGGGGCTAAAGGTAGACTGAAGAATGCATCTTTCAAATCCAACATTGAATACCACACATGATGAGGGGGCAGAGAGCTCAGTAGGGTATAAGGGTTAGGTACAATCAGGTGAATATCTGCAACCCTCTTGTAACTTCTCGGAGGCCCTGTACCGGACGGTGGTCCTCAGACCCTGGCTTCTTAACAGGTAGGCGCAGGTGTTCCAGGCCGATTGGCACGGCCTCAAGATCCCCTGCTCCAGCAGCTGGCAGATGTGGGGAGTAATTCCCCTTCTTGCTGCTAAAGGCATGGGGTATTGTCGTACCTTGATGGGGTCTGCTCCTGCCTTGAGCTCAATGAAAACCGGGGACCGGTGTTCAGCTAGCCCCATTCCCCCCGTTTCTGCCCATGCTCTCGGGAGCCATTGGAGCCACGAATCTATATCCGCCAGGGCTTCCGGGGGCTGTTGATGGAGGCAATATTCATCTTCTAATGTTTAGCACTTGAACTGGGTGTCCCCTGGGGTCTAAGACCCTGGTGCCCCCTTGGTGAAAGTGGATGTGAGCTCCCATCTTGGTCAATAGATCACGACCCAGGAGGGGATAAGGACAGTCTGGAATAACCATGAATGAGCGGGATACCCGGCCCACGCCAAGATCCACAGCTCTTTGGGTAGTCCATGAGTATTTTTTCATGCCAGTGGCCCCTTGGACCCAAGATGACTTGGCTGAAAGCGGCCCTTGAGGAGCAAGGAGTACTGAGTGTTGGGCTCCAGTGTCTACCAGGAAGTCAGTGGGGGTCCCCTCCACTTTTAGGGTTACCCTGGGTTCGGGGAGGGGGTCTGAACCCCATCCCCCCTAGTCACTGAGTTCATCAACAGTCAGGACAGGGGTCTTAGATTGTCTTTTGTTTTGGGGACAATCCCCTGCCCAATGTCCTTCCTCTTTACAGCACGCACACTGGTTCCTCTTTGGGGACAATCCCTTGCCCAATGTCCTCCTTCTTTACAGCACGCACACTGGTTCCTCTCCCACCTGCATCTGGGACGGTTTCTCTTACCTTGGAAGTCTTCTTCAGCTGTTTTCCGGAGTCGCCCCTCTCTCTCTCTCTCTCTCTGGGTTCAGTTGCAGTGGCCGCCAAGAGGATATGAGCCATGTGTTTGGTCTGACGGTCCGCTGCTTTAGCTCGTTTGTCTTCAGGGCTTTCTCTGGTGTCATATACTCTTTCTGCCACTGCTACTAAGTCTTGAATAGTTTTTTCTCCTAACCTGTCTACCTTCTGCAATTTCTTTCTAATGTCTGGGACAGCTTGGTTAACAAAAGCCATTATAATGACTGCCTTTGTTTCTCTTGCCTTTCGGCGGAAGGCCTCTATGATCCGCTCTAGAAAGGCAGCCAGGCTTTCATCTTTGCCCTGTTGAACATCCCCTACTTTAGCCAAATTAGTGGGCTTTCGAGCAGCCGCTTTGAGATCCCCCAACAGAGTCTGGTGGTAGACCCGGAGTCTCTCCTTACCTTCTGCCATGTTGAAATCCCAGTTAGGGCACGATAAAGGAAAAGACGCATTAATAGTGTCCACATTGGTGGTTGGTTCTTCCGTGTCCCCATGAACCAACTTTCTGGCTTTGGTCTGGATCCTCTCTCTCTCTTCTGTCGTGAAGAGAATCTGGAGGAGGAGCTGTTGGCAATCATCCCATGTGGGCTGATGAGTAAACAGAACAGTTTCTAAAAGATTAATTAATTCTCTAGGATTCTCAGAAAAGTTAGCATGTTGAGTCCTCCAGTTATAGTGGCAAAGGGCCAGTAGTGATGGGGTTGGTTCCCAGCCTCATCAGGGGGTCCCGTTGCCCACAACGGAAGGAGGGTAGAATCGGCCGGGCCGGCTGGAAAGGCAGCCCTTCAATCCTCGTACTCTGAGCTGGCCCACCTCCCCCACCGGTAGCAACCTGCGCCGGTGGCGGCGGCAGCAGTGGAGCAGCCTGTGCCGGGGACGGGGCTGCATGCGCCGGCAGTGGGGTGATGGGGGGGAAGGAAGATGAGTTCCTCATCAGTCCCTCCCTGTAAAACAGGATAAAGAGGTGCTGTTGGCTTGGTTTCAGATCCAGTCTTCGTCTGAACACCCAACACTGACTCAGGTTTCTGTGGGGGCAAAAAAGGTTTAAGCAACGGCAGTGGATTCTTGACTAAATCTTCCCAGACCAGGATACAGGGGACCTGGTCTGAGTAGCCTGTACGGGGACGAAGGACGATCTGCCGGACTCTCAGGATAGCATCCAGGTCGAAGGTCCCCTCTGCAGGCCATGCGGTACCGAAAGTTGGCCATTCAGAGCTACAAAAAGTGATTAGTCTACCCTTCCTAAAAATTCCTAAGCTAAGGTTGTTTGCTCATTCTTTGACTTTAAAGTGTTCTGTTATCAGAGACAATGGAGTAGAAGAGGTCTGACCCATTTTCTCAAAATAAAAAGCTATTGACAGCCCAGTAAGTATCTCAAACAAAAAGCAAAACAAAAGATGCCCGCGGGCGTTTGAAACAAAATTGAAAGTGGGACGATGGCAATCTGCCGTTCGGTGGTAGCCACCCGCTTCGTTGCCCCAGAGGTTTTAAACAGATAAGGGACACTCTGTCCCCTCCAAACGAGCTTGGTGCCAGCTTTCAAACAGAGACAGGGCCACGAACCCCATAAGACCCCTCCATCGGACGGGGGCCTGGAACGTCTTCCAGGACTCCCGATCGGTGACCTCCTTAGCTCAGCCCCTATACCCATCCCTTCAAATTCAGATTGGGCCCTTCTCAGAAAGTGAAAGAACACAGCGCAAAACACAACACGGACAATAGATTCAAAGCCTGTATCACTCACGCACACAAAATTCTTACCGGCCGGTTCAGCGGGAGTCCTGGGGGTCTTGGGGATCCCGGACGAGCCCCCAAATGTTGTGCCCAAGTCCAAGTCCCGAGAGACCACTAAGGAGCCGATTCCGATGCAAACACAGAAGGGTCTTTTATTTCAAGCTCGAGCTCGGACCCACAACTTTCACTGACGCAGCGGGTCAGGAATGTGAGCCCCGAGCCCAGGGCAGACAAAGCTTCTATGTATTACAAGGTGCAGGAAGAAAGGAACTTGCACCTGGCATGCGCTGGTTGGGGGATTCAAAAGCAAGCATGATTTGTACGTTTTTCATTGGCTGAGTCTGGCTGGCCTGACCGCAGGCTGATGTAACATGAAAGGTATGTAGGTATGTTACCTTTGCTTCTCCTTTTATAGTAAAGGTATGTAGGTCTAGGGGAACTGTCTGGGGTGGGGGTCATACCTTTGCCTTTAATAGTCAGGTGGCTGGTTGTTGCTAGGGGGAGGCCCCTTCCTTAAGATGGCCTTTTTTTAAAAATGGAGTTTCTCTTGCTCTCACAATTTCACTGAAGTTACAGATAGTTTAGAACCATTGAAACTACATTTAAAAATATGTTGTGGATGCTGAATTGGTCACTGCAGGCCTAATTCAAGAGACACCTGTTCTCCCTTGTTTAGGATGAGGAGGGACCTCACAATATGTACTTTGGGTCTGGGTTTCCTGTTTACCATTTATAGAAGTTGAGCAAAACATAAATACAAAAAAATTCTACAAAACTAAGCAACATACTGTGAAATGGAAATAGCAAGAAAAAGATACATAATAAAGGATAGAATGGCAGAAGAGATGTAAAAAGTAAGACATGATAAAAGACCAGCATAATTTGAATTTTAAAGACAAAAATGTAAAAAGGAGAATAAAATAAACTGGTATATACTACAAATAAGATAAAGCAATAAAAAAGAGATAATGTAAAAAGCAATAACATTCAGTCTATAAACTGAATGAACACAGAATCATGAAACTACACAGCTGCAGTTAAGTTTGTGTACAAAAAAGAAAAAAAAATAGAGTGGCATACAGTGCCCAAGGAATGTGATACAGGGCCAGGGACTGACAGGTCTGTGTTTCTGTGGAGGAACCAGCAACTGGCTTTCTGTTCCTTGTCCTTTTGGAGAGTAGGGTAATGGAAGGGAAAGCCTAGGATTCAGAGCTTCAGGGCATATAAAGCAGCCATTCAGCCAGTCAGTTCCTTTAAGGGGTTACAAAAGCTACAATTTGACCATATTCTACATTTTGATGCATTAAATGATATGGGACATTTTTTTTGGCCTGATGAATTCATGCATGTTATACAGAACAATTAGGCCTGAAACAGGGCTGGTCCAAGCCTATTGTTCTGTAGGTATACAAAGACATCTATTTATTGAGAATAGCTTAAAGTAGAGGTAGGATAGTAGAATAGAATCAAAGGAGTAAAGATTAGGGGTTAAGAGCACAGTCTGAAACTCCCTGGGTTCAAATCCCAGTTCTGCCAATAACTCGATCTGCAGATATTTGTAGAGTTAAATAATAAGTTTTCAGAAGAAAAACTCCTCTTAGAATAATTTTTGGGCTCATTTTCTGAGAAGTGTAAATAACACTGTGTTCAATATGAGCTACCTCATACTTTTTGAACCATTATAAACTTTTATAAAATCGTACGATTTCCTGAATCATTATATTTCTTTAAAGTTTTGTTTTAGAATTAGAGAAATGTTTAGCGGCAGGCATGTGTTCTGGTATATACATTTTTGAGAAAGTTTACCAACTGGCATATTTTGGACAGCAGCATCACTGTATGATGGCTACAGTTTCACAGTTACAGTGAGAAGAAATGGAAGTATTTAAGGAAGATGTGTCTGAGGCTTGAGAAAGACCAGAAACTGTCCACTTCTGTTGTTAAATAACTTGTATCCCAACTTATAATCAAAGAACAAGAAAGTAGTCAAAGACACATTTGCACAAGGCCTTTGATGAGGCTATGAAAATTAATAAAGGGAACCCTCACTGACATGGAGTTTGGAGGCCAGCAGGGGGAGCTCTGGGGCCCAAAACATGCCTTGTCAGTCGCAGACACAACCAGAAGAGAAAGACCTTGCAGGTCCATATTGCTTTAGCTATTACTTTATTACCCAGCAGGAAGAGTTTCCTCCTCCCCCAGCAACAGCCCAGCCAATGAGAGAATGTCATAACTCAGCCAGTGAGAAGCCACACTACATGGGACTCCCATTTACTCCAAAGGAGTTTTTGCTTACAACAGCCCTCCCAATTGGTACTTTCCTCCATAAAAGATCATTCCTCTCCTTTGTTTTCCAGACTTGCCTATGGTTTGGCTTAGCTTCTCCTGTCCTGAATTGCAATTCTCTGCTTTTCCCAAATAAACCAATTTTTGAGGTAAAATAAACATGTTTTATTTTTAAGGTTAACAAGGCTATAGTAATTGAAACTGACTAGTAAAACTGGAGTTTTACTAATTCCCAAATAAACCAATTTTTGAGGTAAAATAAACATGTTTTATTTTTAAGGTTAACAAGGCTATAGTAAGTGAAACTGACTAGTAAAACTGGAAATAGAAGTTAGCAATTTCTACTTCTTCCTTTAGCCCTCAGGACCCCCAATCCAGACATCAGACTGTAGCATCTTGAGACAGATGCTAAACTTGTCCACATTTTGTATGACAAATTAACACCTACACTTATAAATGTTTCATTATAAATGTGACAACGAATATAAATGTTTCCATTGAAACAAGTTTTTGAGCATCACCCAGCTATAAGGAGTAAGGTCTATGCTAGTGCCACAGGATTCCTTTGTATGTATCATTCATATTGGAGTGCGTGAAGATTTTTGTGCATATGGCCTCCTCCCTTGCATCATTTCTGTCTCAACTCCTCAAAGGCCTTCTCTGGCAGCTCATGTTTCATCCCTACGTCACTCTCTATCACATCATCCTGCCCCATTCCCTTATTGCTACTTGAAATGATCTTTTGTGTAGTCATTTCCTGCTTTACCCCAAGAATGTAATCTCCCCAAGGACAAGGCTGCACCCATCTTGTTCACTGCTATGTCCGCAATGCCTAGAACAGTACCTGCCTGTCACATACCAAATTTATTGAGCAAATTAACTAATTATGAAGGGTCAAAGGATAATCAGCTAAATTAACACATGGGAACCTGAGTGAGTCTCAAAGTTTCATTGAAATATTTGCATTAAAATATTAATTTGCAAAATAACTAACTTGCAATTATTTATAGAATGAAATGCAAGCATCAGAAGCATTGACTTTTCTAACCCCAAGATTCCATTATTCAAATGTGTTTTGCCAGCTCCTGAGATAGCTTTCCTGCACTGGATAGCTAAATTTCTAAAAAGCACCAACATTTGTATGTAAATCCAGCATTCTCCCTGTCTGTTTCTTAGAAATTTATATGCTACCCAAAGATAGGACTAGACAGAGAATATGTGACTTGAGTAGGAGTTGCTTCAATTCAAGGCAGTTTTTACTCTTAGTCAACAGAAGTTTCACATTCATCTTACTGTTGATGTGAAATTCTCTTCTTTCCAGTTTTCTTATCTTTAAAAGAGCAGTCCACATGACTGAGACAAATGTACGTCTGAGAACACTGAAATCACTCCATGGTAAAATCAATGTTTCATTTTCAGTAATTCATCTAATAGCCTCTCTTTTTAGCATACATTGTAAATTTCAGTATATGTGATAAATTCGGTTGTCAAAAATATTTCTCTGCTTTTAAAAACACCTCAATATGTAAGAACTAAATCAAGAAAAATATTATTACCCGTGTTATATAGCTAGTGTTACATACGGATGATAAAGGTAAGGGTAGCACACTTTGATGAGATCAGTGCTCCATTCCGTAGTTTATTAATTAGTTCTGGCTTCTCTTCACTCAATTCATCATTGAATGGCCAATGAAATAGAGAATTGAAGGTTTATGTTTTACCACTGGTTAAAATTAGGCTAGTTGATTAAAATCAGGTCCTTCCCCTCTGGTAGATTTTTCCACCACAAACTTCTGAAAGAAAAGAAAGGCTTTTCTCCAACATCATATCTGTGGAACTGGTGCCCTCTCACCACACCTACCCCAGGCCTCTGTTTAGAATTCAGGAGCTATGTTACTGTTGTGTTGGAGAATCTCCGTGGGACTGTATATAGGTATGTAGCTGGGGGTAAAGTTATAACCTGTTAGATATGCTCAGGTAAGCCAGTTTATACCCTTAACTTCAATTTCATTGCTCTTAAAAGTCAGGAAGGAAACCCTGGCTTAGACCTAGGAGTTCTAGTCTACATTCAAGGTTCAAAAAGCCTGTGATGGACACCAATTGATTCACCCACATCTGTTCAACCCAATAAATAATCTTAGGTCAATTGTGGTGATTCTGTTTTTCTTGCAAGTAGAGTGGTGCCATAATTCTTGGGTTGCTGATGACAGAAATCCACCAACCCTGAAATCTGCTCTGCCTTTTGGACTTTGATTTGGTGAAATATTGAATTTCTTTACTGTTCAAGCCAGTTTGAGTTGGGGTTTTTGTTACATACAGTAGAAAGCATTCTGGCTCATGCAGACCCCCCTAGGAAAGGAGTCCATTACCTGATTCCAATTCGCTAAGAAGGACTTCAAAGTTGTGGTATCACTATAACCCCATGCACCAGGGAGCATCTTCACCTAGATTCTGAGGCCTTCTGAGCCTTAGATGAACCTCTTTGTAGCGTTATGGAGTATAGGAGAACTTCATCTGGATTGACTTGCTTTACAGTGGCCCAGGAGTCTCTGACTAGTTTTACCTATTTATTATTCAAGCTGTGGGACTAGCTGGGTTTCTCCAGGGGTTCTAAGATTCAGCACATTCCAGTGTGTCATCTTCTTAGAGAAGTAATGTCCTGCAGTTTCAGTGCTTATAGATAGATGTGCGTAGCAGCTAAATTATTGTACTAAAACAATCTAAAGTGGCAGGCTTTCATTTTGTACCTGCATCTCTGTCCCCATAAACAAATGGAAATGAGATTTACTATCACTACTAAGATTGTTAGGTCTAGTCTGATAAGTAGACCTAAGGCGTCTGAATTTCAGTAAGATGTCTAACAATCTTATGTTGACTTCACAGACAAATTGGAGACATGTGAACTGGCTATTGATTTTTATTTCTTATTGCTATTGTTGATTTATATTTTTTACTAATGTTTAAATGATTGGACTTTCAGAATGCTGATTAATAGATCAAGGTCAACTTAGGGAAACTTCTCCAATGTCTACTTTAAAGCGCTGTCATCAGGTTTGTTCTAGTCAGTATTTTTCTCACTGAATAAGATGGAAACGCAGAAACCATGCTCTCCTATCCTTTCCTGCTGATATGAAACTGAAGAAAGTGTCAATATAATGGCTAACTGAAGCAGAATGAGAAGATAACTCAACAAGCTGGATCAATAAATCCAATCTAAAGGAGGTTGCTGTATAAATAATATTTAAAAAGGAAACTCGTGCAAAAATTCTTGAAAACAACTTGGACTATGTAAAAGGAAAAAGTAGGTAGCCATCCTCATGTATTTGAAGGATTCTTGTCACATGGAATTAAGAGATAGGCGTATTGTCTATGCCTCCATAAAGTAACACTAGGATGAATTTTTTGGCTCAATAATGAAAGGACTCTAACATTTGGAGACAAAGGATTGGAATTAGGAAAGAATTATCTGGATTAGGACAGCAATACAGGGAGGTTTTTATGGTTTACAAGTTCACACTGAAGCTGAGTGGCTGTATGTTGATAGTTTCATGTTAGAGATAACTTGGAGGAGATGAACTCTAAATTCTCTTCCTTGGGGCCTATTTTTTAAAATTAGCGCATCACTTTTTGTTTTGTTTTGTTTTGATGGGAGCATTTAATTGCTTTACAGTTACTGTGATTATTGATGTATTGGTTTATGTGATTACTGTGTGATTTATATTTTTTTCTGTTTGCTTCATTTCCTTTTCCTCTCCATTCTTGCCTTGTTGGATTTATTTACTTTTTTTCAATTCTACTTTTAATCTCTATTTGCTAGGAAGTTATTCACATTTTACTCTTCTTTTGGTGGCTGCCTTAGAGGTTACAACACGAAGTTTGGGGTTTGTCAGAGTGGTGCTTTTACCCTTTCCCAGTACAATGGGAAGTACCTGGACCACTGTAACGCCATGTTCCTCCCTCCTATATTATATACCACTGTGGTCTTATAGTCATCTCTGTAAATATTTGCACAAGGTAAAATTATTTTTGTCTTATGTAATAAACATGCATTTAGATTTGCTACCATTATTTTCATTATTCCTTATTCCTTTCTGTATCTCTGACTTTCTGCATGAATTCATTTTCATTTTGCCTCAAGTACACCCTTTAATACTTATAATATGGGCTTGCTGGTGATGAACGCTCACTTTATTTTTTTCTTTAAAAATGTCTATTTCTATTTCATTTGTAAGGAGCGTTTTCACTATTTATAGATTTTGCCAAGTAGCTATGGTAGTTACTGTCTTGCAGCATTTCATTGTCTTCTGACTTCCTATTCCTACTGAGAAGTAAACTATCATTTTAATTGTTCATTTTTAAGATGATCTACCTTTTTTCTCTGGCTACTTTTAAGATTTTTCTCTTTTTCTTGGGTTTTGGCAGGTTTACTCCAATGTGCGTAGGTGGGCTTCCTTTTTCTTACCATGTTTGGGGTTTGTAGGGCCTCTTCAGTTGGTTGGACTGATGTCTGTGAGAGTTACTTTGTGTGCTACTCTGGACCCATGTACTAGCTTTGCTGTGCCCTCTCTGGTGGCTTCTCCTCATCCTTTGTCACATTTGAGCCACCTGCCAGTGTGTCGCCTCATGCTTTCACTGTGTACTTTCATCTTCTGCCCTGGGGGCTCTCCCAGTGAGGCTGAGGCCTGAGGTACCCGGGTACTAACTTGACACGCTCACCAACCCAACCCTGAAGTTCGGGAGCCTGGGGCGGACTCTACCCAGTGTGAGAGAAGTGGCGAGTAATTTCTCTCCCTTTCCCCTCCCAACCAGATTATTAGATTTATCCTCTCTGAAGATGCCTTGAGAGACTAAATAATGAGCTTGTCATGAGATTATGGCTTGGCTGGTAAAACACAAGCCTTATATTAGTTACTCCTTCTTTGTCTCGCAGCTTTTAACTCCCTCTTGCTCCTGTGGGATTGCACTCCTGGATAAAATGTTAAACAAATAAGCATTTACTGCAGGCTGGTTTTACTAGGTGATCAGGGCCATGACAATATCTTTAATCCGCTTGGAAAATTCTCAGCCATAGTCCATTCAAATTCTTCCTCTGACCCACTTTCTTTTCTTCTGGAACTCCATTGAAATGCATGTTAGAATTTTTTTTTTAACCACGTCCTCTGGGTTTCTTATCCTCTTGTCCATAATTTTAGTCTACTTGTCTCTCCATGCTTTACTGGGAATATTTTCTTCTGTCCAATTTTATAGCAATTCTCTTTTCAGCTGTGTCAAATCTGGTGTTAAACCTTCCCACTAAATGTTTGACTTCAGTTATTATAGTTTCTTGTTCTAAAATTTCTGGATACTTCTTTTTAAAAATCTTCTATGATATTTCTGTACTGTTTGTTTTTTTCTGCTGAATTTTCTATCTTAAATTTTATTTACTTGCACATAGTAAGCATAGTTATTTTAATATCTATGTCCATTAATTCCAATATCTAGACCTCTATGGATCTAGTCTTATTGCTTCTGATTTCCATCTGGTCTTCATTCATGTTGTCTTGTCTCTTCATGTACCTGTTATCTATAAGTGTGTGCTGGACATTTTATATGAATGAACCCTTAGATGTTATCTTTCCCAAGAAAAGATTTCCATTTGCTTTGATCAGAGGCCCATTAAGTACTACCATCATGGGTCACCTTAATCCAATTTCAAAGACAGATTTTTATCAGCCACCTAGCTACCTGGAAGCTGGATTGCAGTCTAAGTAAGGGCTGTTATGCCTTTTGTTCACCCTTACTCCTAGGGAACCATCCTGTAGGAAACTGTCTCAAAGTGGGGGGTTTACTAGGACCTTTCCCTTAGTGGGTCCTGAATTTCAACTTTTTTCCCCCTCTTATATCAAGGCTGTCAAAAACACCATTCAGCCTTTCAGCTGACAAAGGTACCAGTGAGAAGTAACCCCAACTGCCAAGATCCCCATCTTCTCCAGCAATTCTTCACTACCTTATTTGCTTTTGATGATTTCAAGTAGATGCTTTTTCTGAATTTGTCCGGCTTTTTTGATCACCCTCAGTGAGAGTATTGATCAAGCCAAAGAGGAATTCTAAGTCTAGCGATACTCTGAGCATCTTCACTTTTGTATAAAAATCAATATTTTTGATCACTATTTATAACTTGGAGCAGACTGTTGGTTGCTAGAGCAACAGGCTATATAAATATATACTATTTTTAACATTTCATGAATAACAAAATTGTAATAATGTATGCTTTGTGATGATAATAGGGTACTTGGACTTCTTAATTTCTCAGACCATGAAAATTCTTTTAATTTCAATTTTCAGATTCAATTTCAATAAAGTTGGACATTTTTTGTTTTGCTAAGTACATTAAAAATAATAAAAATTAATGTCAACCATCACCATTCTGGCATAAAAGAAAGAGAATTTTAATGCCAAAGATCAGTAAAGACATAATCTCACAAAAATTGTCCTTCAAGCCAGTAAAACCAGTCTTATGCAAAGCTCACTACCCTATTGTTTTTCTCTTTTCATCATGAATCAGTGAAAATTTGATTATCTGGAAGGAGCAGTGCACGACTGGCATTTTGGAACAACTGCCTTACATTACTTGGTTTATTCACTAAAATTTTATTTAAAAGATAACAAAAAATCTAAATATAAAACTTATTATTGAATAAAATGCATGTAGCTTCCCAATGAAAGTCTCTCTAAATCACCAATTTTATGCTAAATTAAATGAAAAACAGACTCTCAAATTACATGCCAGCAGAGTCGAGTTGGCAATGATCCTTTTCTGGATCGGCAAAGAAATCTGACAAGTACTTATATACTTAAGGAATATAGAGACATTCTTAAAAGAAGTGGCCACATTGCATTTTCAAGTTTAACATTATGTATGCCCAGAGCTACAGTTTACCAAGTATGAAAAGTAATAAAAAAATACAGAATATTTTGGAGGTTATTTTCAAAGGATATGACAATAATTTCTAGTAGGTGTTTCACAAGTATTCTGTTCAAATAATACTTCCTGGAAGATTTTACATTAATAGAGGACAAGACACATAGATAATGTTAATGCATATTTACTCCACAACTCACAAAGAGAACAAGATGGGTGTTCTTGTGAAAATTTCAACCTCACATCAAATAAGATTCTTTGAATCTGATTTATGATGCAAAATAAAAAATACTCTATGTATAGCTGCAGAGGAGATGGTACATCATTTTCATTTTTAAATAGACTTTTAGTTGATTATGAGGACTTAATTAGTATTAAAAAAGCCCGTAGATAGTGAATTTACTTGTACATATGGAGAAAGACCAACAAGCGTATACTCACTAACAGTGAAATAAGATGCTTAAAACATTCTTCTCCTCTAGTCTCAGTTTTTGTTACCAGATTTAAATCTGTATAAAATATCATGGAACTTCGGGTTTACTTTCTCTTAAATACATAACATGTATTTTCAATCATTACCCAAGAAAGCTTTCAATGCATTCCCTTAAGACTACACTCTATACAGCATTTTGTCAGTATTACCACTATACACAGGCTTACCATAATTCATGATATTGATAATATCTTTTATAATATTACCCTTAAATTTTCCGCAAAGCTATCAGTCGATATAACTGGGTCCCATCCTCCAGACTATTGCAGTGTGACAACTCCCTTTTTCATGTGATTACACAAATCCTAGACAAGTTCTAATTCACAGGAATACTGATATCATATTCCTTGCCCATAAGAGCACACACTCGTCCTTTGTTGACAAATATTATTTGGACAAAAAAGCATATTTTTTTCTAGAGCCATGAAATTCCAAAGGACAACGGACCGAATGTTCATCACATCAGTAACGAGCAGATTTTACATGTAGTCAAGGCATCGCTGCCTTGTTCTAAAAAGGCCAGTTTGGGCCTCAATCTCTGAGTAAAGTGTGAAACTTTCTGTGGTGGAAATTGTACTGTTCCATTCTTCCAAACCATAGTGTTTCATTTATGTCATGGAAACTGTGAACCTTTCCAATAAAGAGAGTTGGGAGATGATGCATGTGGGAGGTATTTTATATATATATAAGGTGAACATGTACTTCCTCATCCAAACTAGGATAGTTCTGAGAGTATAAGGGGCGCTATTAATAACCATACTGAGCTATCGGGAGCAAACTGGGATAGTACCCTAAAACCTGAACCCATAGACAAGAAAGGGACCAAATGCACAGCAAACAGTGGCATGTGTGGGCTCCCCAAATAGAATAGGCACTATTATGAACTGTAATTTTTTTCTTAAAGCTGCAATCCCTATGAAAAGTCCAACAACATTTTTCCCAGAAAAAAAAATCCTCAAATTCATGAACCATAGGACCTCAAATAGCTAACAAGTATCGATGTGAATACACAGTTAAAAAACACACACTAGAGACTGGTGCTTCTCAGACAGGGTGGTAGATCTACTTTTCCTGACTCCTCCCACTAACAACAGTGACAAATCCTGGACATTGTCTATGAAACAAATTTAAGAAGAGTGAGAGGCAGAGAGAAGAAGGCAGAGCAGCTAGAAGACTCCGGATCCAGGGAACAGCACAGCGGTGAGTCCCTTGGGTTTCTTTTGGCCTCATAGACCCCAGACTTGAAGTTAAAGTTAAGTCCGCAGCCTGGAAACGCCAATGGGCACAGACAAAAATAGCTCCGGTGGACAGCTGCTTTTCCTAGCCGAAGGAGCAGGAAAGGGGCAGCTAAGCAAAACAGAAAATCCTTGGACAATAACCACTCTACTCGAGTCAAATGCCACAGAAAAAACCATGTCTCATCCTCACACATGTCAGCAAAGGCTAAGTGGAAAGTCTAGACTAAGGCCCTAAGAGCCCTGTAGGTGGTATCAGGGGAGCTGAGAAGGGAGCAGGAGCTTTCATTCCAGGAACCAAGCTCCAAGCCCACTCCTGCAGACACCATTTAGAGAGTTTGCACTTCTATTTTTTTTTTCTCAGCCATCTCTGACACCCCTTATTTTAGATTTGCATAAGTACTTGCTAGTGTCTAGAAACCAATGAAAAGAGGAGCTCCTTTGAATATGAGACTTTACAATTTTATTTGCTACTTTGCTATGCAGGTGGACCATTCTATCCTGTTCAAAGATAGTTTCCAAGGAAACACATGGCTTTTACTAGCAGTGGCATAGCCATACTAACCTGGAGGAACACACTAGTTACTCAAGTAGGGAAAAGCATTTATTCACAAAGTAGAAGCATCCTGATAAAATCTGATTTTAAGGAAGCCCTCCTTTGAGGTCAGGAGTCCCTACCCTTAAGTCTGAAGAATGATCCTCGAGTGAGGATCTTAGCAGAGGTGATACTAAAAATGTTTGCCCAAGAATATGGCAGATGCATGAAGAATCAGACAGATGCCAAGCCGGGATGTACTGGATCCTGGTCCAGATGTAGGTCTCTGACTCAGGCAATTCTTAAATGAGAATTTGTTGAAGTTGTTTTTCCCTATTTCATCATACACTTAAAGAAAGAAAATGAATTTGATCAATTTGATTGTGGGAAAGCCAGGTCTTAATAACATAGCAAAAAGTATATACCTATCAACAATTACCTTAAATGTAAATGGACTGAATGCACCAATCAAAAGTCAGAGTGGCAGAAGAACTAAAAAACTATTAACCCTCAAGGTTTTTCCCCATAGCTTAACTTGGCTCATTTTTGTATTTTATGAAATATATCTATTTTTTCTGGGGCAGAGGAACAGAGATTAATCCTGAACCAGCTTCAGGTTGCTTGGGTAGAGTTTAGGAAGGAAGAGGCATTGTGCCTATGTGTCAGTTCACCTGCAGTTAAGATTTTAAAACATAAGCGTGCTTTCAGGCGGATGTTCTAAGCCTCCCACCATCTGGGTTTGCACTGGGTCGTTCATCCCCCCGGGGGGCAGCACTCCCTGTTACTGAAGACAGGCCATCGTCAGCTATGGTTTTGTGTCTGGGTGTCTTTCCATTATACAGATCCTAGTTCACCAACAGTGGAAGCACACTCAGTCTACCTGAAATTTTACTAAACAAAGGCTTACCTAAATTCTGACCTGAACCATTCTCAAATCTAGAAAATGGTTCCCAAATAGCTGTAATTATGCGTGGCTGTCTGACCTGATGTGACAGGAGCTGCTAGCTACTCATAGATAATGCATTTTCCCTCCTTCACGGCACAGTTAGACTACATTTCCCAGCCTTCCTTGAAGTTAGGTGTGATTATGTGGCTGAATTTAGCTGATGCCTTGTGAGTGGAAGTGACTTTACAGAATCAAATGTATGCACTCTGTCCCCTTTTTCCACCTCCAAAATCTGATTGCAGATAACAAGACCCTAACTAGAGCCACAGGATGGAAGGAGTCTGGGTTTATCAGCCATCTCCTAGAGCACAAACACTCTCCCACAATCAAATTGATCAAATTCGTTTTCTTTCTTTAAGTGCATGAGTTCCACTGACCATGGTTATACATGACTGAGAAGTCTGGTTCTTCTAGTTCTCCTACTAGAAGTCTAGTATGAGCCATTGTATATCTCGGTGTGTCTTTATTAGAGCAGTTTAGCCTACCCTAACACTATACTTGATAAAATATACTCTGGAGATAATGTTAAAATGTACAGTTCTGAAATTTTCTTATGAGTATATACATGTAATTAATATGGATATACATTGAATATTTAAAGTCTTGAGTAAGTTAAGACATTGACTTAAATCTCTCTTATAATACTTGTTTCCAAGTAATGCATCATATTTGTTTCAAATAATGGTCAAATTTATATTTTATGTTGGATGCTTTCAATTTTTGTAAAGGTGGGTCCCAAATATTGCCAAATAATATTTTAGAATGTATTTCTTTTCTAAGAAAGCAAAGAGCATTCATTTATGTATTATAAGACATAGTACAGGACCTTATCTCTCAGTTTGCTTATATTCTAACACTGAAGAAATAAGATACATGCTTAAATAACTTTAGCAGATCACTGGTGATAGGTTCCAAAAGTTGGTTTGGAAAGGATTAAATTTAAAAACATTCAACACTAAGAAAGTATGTATGTATGTGGGTGACTCATAATTGTCTCAGGAATGCAAAACTAGTAACAGTAATAAAGCACTTTCTATAGAACAAACATGAAATTATTTCTACTTTTAGTTTTGGGGGTGAAAGACAGAAATTTAAAAAAGGTACAGATGTTTTCAGTGTTCAGAGACTTTCAGTACTACTGAAATAAACAACTATTTTAAGACCTGGGGTCAGGAGGACATAAGACAAAACCACTAGTCTCGAATATAATCAGGGAAATTCTAGAAAGACTAAGAGGGTATTATGAAAAAGTTGGAGCTGACATTGTTGATGGAGAAGACTGACCATTCCTCATTTCATCACCTCAGTGTCTCAAAGGTATGGGTCTGACGGTTTTATGTCAGTTGTACTCCTGCATGTACTTTTAAGTGAATTAAAGCTGGTTTTATTAAACACTAAAAATCAGATTACTCTCTCCAGCTTCTAGATTTGTGGTTTAATAGATGCTGCTGTTCACTAACAATTGCAGACTGAGCAACATTTCCAAAAGCTCACGGGTAGACAGCATGAAATGCTAAAGGCAGAATAAAATTTCATTCTTGACTTTGATAAGGCTATTAAACCATTAAATGCATATTTCATCTTTTTATAAAGAATGTAATCATTATGGCAGGATTTCATGGTCAGCACAATAGGTTCCAGATTTTCAACAATCATTTATTTAAAAACTCATGTTGTCCCCCCTCGTCCGTGAGTGATGTGTACCTGTGCAATATCATTGCCGACTACGGCCCTTTGGGGCCCACACGACTCCTGTCCAAATGCACGTGATCTTGATATCAGGGAATGGAGGAATGTTTTTTCTACAAGAGCTTTCCTTCTTTGAGTAACAGCTATCTATTAGTTGAACAAAACATAACAAATTATGAGTAGATATAAATGAAATACATTTTTAACATTCTAATTTTCCCAATGCTGTATGTGGAAGTCTATCATGGTGCATGGATTTAAATGATATGAATTCAACTACATATACTTGACAAAAAGAAAATTGTTTACGAAAATATACATGTATTATATTGGTGTCTTAAGGGATTTTAAGGTAGAATCTTGACTAAACTCAATTTTGGTCTTATGATGAACCTAACTTGCATGTATGAAAAATTCTACTGTACCTAATTCTTAAAAATACCATTACCAAAATAAAAGTAAAGCTTGGTAGCTTTCTGTAAGGTATAAGCTAATTTTGATTATATTTTTCAAAGTTTGCTTGTGATAATTATTAGCTTTACAATCTTTACATTTTATTTTTTATTTTCTTTCGATTGAGGTGTAGCTGACATGCAATATTATATTATTTTCAGGTATACAATGTAATGATTCAACATGTATATATTTTGTGAAATGATCACAACAGTAAGTCTATTTAACATCCATCACTTTGCATAGTTCTGGAATTTTTTTTCTTATGATGAGAAGTTTTAAGATTTACTCTCTTGGCAACTTTCAAATATTGCCATACAGCATTATTAACTATAGTCACCGTGCTGTACATTACATCCCCATGACTAATTTATTTTATAACTGGAAATGTGTACTTTCTGACCACTTTTACCCGTTTTGCCCACCCCTGCAGCCCCCACCTCTGGCAACCATCAATCTCTTCTCTGTGTCTATGAGCTTTATTGCTCTTGTTATGTTTTAGGTTCTACATATAAGTGAGATCGTATTGTATTTGTCTTTCTCTATTTCACTTAAGCTAATACCCTCTAGGTCCACCCATGTTGTTGCAAATGGCAAGATTTCCTTCTTTTTTTATGGCCAAATAATATTCCATTGTATATACATACCACATTTTCTTTATCTGTCATCCATCAATAGACCCTTAGGTTGTTTCTATATCTGGGCTATTATAAATAATGCTGCAGTGAGTATGGGGGTGCAGATACCTTTTCAAGTTAGAGATTTTGTTTTCTTTGGACATATACCTAGAAGCGGAATTGCTGGATATGGGAGTTCTATTTTTAAGTTTTTGAGGAACCCTATACTAATTTCCACAGTGGCAGCACCAATTTATTTTCCCACCAACACTGCACAAGGGTTCCCTTCTCTTCACGTCTTTGCTGACACTTTTACAATGCAATTTTAGGTTTACTGAAGATTAAGTCTTTTAGCCATCTTAAAGATTAAATACTTAATTACCTAAAGAACTCTGTGCTTGTTTTAGCTGAGTCATCCTTATTCACCAAACTGTGAGAACATTTTCTTCTGTTGCTTTGAGAATATTCCCAGCCAACAGTCACTGCTTCATTTTTGTCTTTTCAAATGCTTTTGGACTAACTGCTTAATTTTATGGTGTACTTAAGTTTTGAGATACTATTCTCATTCTATTGCCAGTCTATTTTAAATCAATATTTTCAATTCAAGGAATAATCAGCAAGTGCTTTTCTATGAATCACTGTGCTTGGAGAAAGAGAGAAGACTTAACGCATCTCTGTCTTTATAGTAAATAACTGTGATGCATGAAATACATAGAAAATATACTAAAGTCAGCTTTAAAAGTAACATGATGAAGATCTTAGTCAGCTGGGGCTGCTCTAACAAAATACCATAAACTGGGTGGCATTCCAACAACATACATTTATTTCTCTTAGTTCTGGAGGTTGGAAGCCCTACTTTAGGGCGCCAGCATGGATGAATTCTGGTGAGCATCCTCTTTTGGGTTGCAGATGGCTGACTTATTATTGTGACTTCACATGGTTGAAAAACGAGTGAACTGGCTTTCTGGACTCTTCTTATAAAGGCACTAATCGCATTTGCAAGGACTCCACCGTCATGATCTAATAATTTCCCAAAGGCTCCACCTTCAAATACCATCACATTGGGGATTAGACTTCAATGTATGGATTCTGGGAGTACACAACATTCAGTCTATAATACATAGGAGATGGGTACTCAAGAATAGTTAATTCTGACTAAGGGACTATCTGGAAAGAGGGCAGATTTGAACTGGACACTGAAGGAATAATGGCGTGTGTTTGGCTCAAGTCATAAAGTCAGATGCATAAAAATGTACCTTTTTTATTTCCCTAAAACTGAACTTAATTTCTATCTCAAGTTCTCATTTTTGCCTGATACCAGAAAACATGTCTAGGTACTTCCAGAAAAACTCAGTCAAATGTAAAGAGTTCTTATGAATTTTAGATATCAGGACAAAAATGCAGACTCTGACAAGAGAATCTAACTGTATCACAAATGCATGAAACAACCTCTCTGAAGGGAGGTGGGTAGGGAGGGGAGGTTGCCAGCTTAAATAACTTTGGAAATAAATGAAGTCTGTAAGACTAAGGGCAAAATGAAGTGTTCATAATACTGTACTCTAGCTGATAAAGTTATTTCCTTTGGTGGACTGAGAATTCTAGGGTTATACATGTATACTGTATTTGAACAGTTAGGTAACTTGATAACAGATGTGGGAGCCAGGTTTCTCACTACCAAAGTGGGAATTTACAGGTCAGGGTAGGAGGCTAGAATGACCCATATGGTAATGAGCCAGAGTTGGAGACACCAGTGAGCACTCATGTTTAACAAGACAGAGATACAGACGATTATATGGAGAAACATCTGTGTATGTGCATATACACACTGGTGTTTTCGTTTGCTGTAGATGCTGTGACAAAGTACCATAACTGGATTGCTTAAAACAAGTGAAATCTATTCTCTCACAGTTCTGGAGGCTAAAAAGTCTAAAGTCAACCTGTCAGGAGACTCCAGGAAGAGTCCATTCCTTGCTTCTTCCAGCTTCTGGTGGCTTCACACCCTCCCTGGCTTGTGGCTGCATCACTTTGATCTCTGCCTCTGTTGTCCCATCGCTTCCTCCCCTTTGTCTCTCTTTTCTGTATCTCTTTTTATAAAGATACATGTGATAGCATTTGGGGCCTACGTGGATAATCCAGGATTATCTCCTTATTTCAAGCTCCTCAACTTAATCACAATCACAAAGACCATTTTCTCAATAATGTACGCTCACAGATTCCAGAGATCTGTGTTAGATGTATTTTTTGGGTGGTGTGGGTAGGTAGTTTTGGATTACTATATGTAGATTAGTATACATACACGTATTTCTTTGCTCTGACAGCTGAAAGGGTCAATAAGAAACAACATCTTAGTAGTAACATACATGTGCGTGGGGTCTGGAGCGAGCTGCACAGCTTACCTCCTTCAGTGACCCGTGTGGACTCCTGACAAGATTATTAACCTCTGCACTTCAGTTGCCTTCTGGATATAATAACAACATGCCACTGTTCTCTCACAGAGATCATAATCATATTGTACTCCTCCCTTAGACTTGCGAGATTTAAATGAGACGGTATCTTGACAGTAATTCCATGACACAAGGGATCTTGTTTTTTATGACTCATCACCCTGGTCTGCCTGGTACAGGCATTAGTAAGTTTTTCTGTAAAGAGACAGACAGAAAACATCTCAACTTTTTTGAGCTTATCTGGTTTATATTTCAATAATTCAAGTCTGCTGTTGTAACACAAAAGCAGATTTAGACAATATGTAAATGAATGGGGATGGTAAAATTCCAATTAAACTGTATTTATGGATGCTGCATTTAAATTTCATATGTAATTTTCATGTGCCATGAAATATTACTCTTCCTTTGACTTTTTTCCCTGACCATTTCGAAATGTAAAACCACTCTTAGGCAGGATCTGAAGCTTACTCCAGACCACATATACTCCTACATATCAGTTAGCTAGCCTGAGAGTTAAGCTCTTGAAAGTGCCAAAAAAGAAAAAAATTAGCAGATTTCTGAAGGACCTGAAATAGTATGAGGAGAGTACTTTTTGAGATCCTGAATCCAGATAGTGGGCTAGAACCAAGCTATAAGCCATAGTTTGCTGACCCTGGTCTAGTACATGGTAAGTATTCACTAAATTCAAAATGCATTTAGTAGTGTAGTAATAGCATTAGCATTATCACCTATTTCTTTTATGCCTGTGGCAACTAAAAAGTGAATACTTATAAAATCATGAGATGTGGACTTATAATTTCAATTGTATATTTGCAATGACCTCCTTTAAAAACGCCAAAACAATACCTTCCTAGCCACAGACCCCACGTTTTACAATGACAGACCTTTGCCACCTTAACTTTCTAAATGGTTGACAACATTGAAAAAAATAAAATCATTTTGCCTTTTCTTTAGTTTCTTTCCTATTTATGAGGTTTTAGAAATAAGATATGAAGTAAAAAAATATGTAATGAGTTTGTTTTTTTAATAGGTCCTTTGTGAAACTGTTTCAGCCAGCTTTGTAATAGAGGCAGTTTTCTGGAAATTCTGGTTCAAAACCTCAGAGACAAACAGCTGTTGCCATGTGGAAATATTACATAAGTCTACCTGACAGCATGTTCAGCTTACTTTGCCCTAGGCTCTGTTCACAGTGGGAACATTCTGGGTCAAAGGGATACTTCTTGCCATCACCCTGTACAGAGATGTGGAAGAACCAAGGATGTGGTTTCACAGAAGCATGGGTCTGATCCTAAAGTCACAAGGCAGTGTTTCCATAATCAGCCTGGAGGCAAAGAGCAGCAGCACTTTGATTTACTCCCAAATGGGTTCAAAGTCTTCCATTTGATGATACGTCCTAGAAAATAAAAATTTGGTGTGAAGTAGGGCTATTTTCAATGAACAAAAAATTCTGGGAAGTTAATGAAATTATATTTAAAAATCTTATTCCTAGCTCATTTTTAGCAACCACTTTCCATATTGTAAGTGCTGCACTGTGGAAGTGAATTACAGATTCTTATTCATTTAATTTTGCTACTGCAGTGGAACCAAGAAAGAAAGAAGGGCCTGAGCCAGATAGTTGGGAAGAAGCATTAGTTAACCCATGGCACTTCCTTCATTTTTTGGAAGGCTCTCTGATACACTGGCACTCATAACCCTATGCGATGCCTTGGATACCAAAAGGACAAATTGCCTAAGTCTTTATGATTTTCATAAGAGTATGTGGTTTTTAGAATAATATCTTGCATAGGTCCATAAAGAGACTTACTGGCCCATAAATAGACATCTGGAAGCCCCTTTACACAGCAACCATGGATTAAAAAAGACTTCTGTAAACTGTGAAATTCAGGCAAATGTAAGATTAAACAGAATTAGCCTAATTTTGTTATTCTAATTACTAAACTACTCTCATTACCAAAAAATGATTTATTTTATTTAAAATTACTTAGGTGGTTTAAAATTAACAGTACAATGGAGGGACAGATCATTAAATTTAAAAAATAGGCTACTTATTTTTTAGGGAGGGTGATAAAGGAAGAACAGAGAGAGAAGTTGGATTTCTTCAGATATAGCAGATATATCTTGTTCCTCTATCTGATCTGGGAACCATGCAAATGTTTTACATAATTATAATATACAATTGAATTTAAAATTAAAATGGTAAAAATAGAGTCTCATCATTTTTCAACTCCTAGTAAATTATCCATCTAGTCAACTGTCATCATCAGCTAACACATACACACACACTGAGACACCTAGACATCATGGCCTCCTGAGGGAAGAATATGTGAGATTGTATTGCCAAAAAAAAAAAAAAATTAAACCTGAATGTGATCCAGACTCTAAACTGAAGCATCTATGCAGAGGTCAGAGTAGTGTGTCAAATGACACCCAAGGGATGAAATCAGAATATCTAGCCTTGTGGGAAACAAACAACCTTGTTTCTTGAACAAAAAGTTATCAGGCATAAAAAAAGAGGGGAGCCCATAGATTAAGAGACCCGAGACTTACCAACCAATTGCAATAAATTGACTGAACATTTGTGTCCCTATAAAATTACATGTTGAAACCTAACCCCCAATGTTACGGTATTTGGTGGTGGTTCTTCGGGAGGTGATTAGGTCTTAGGTGGGGCCCTCATGGGTGGACTAAGTGACCGTATAAAAGAGACCCCAGAAAGAATCCTTACCCCTTCCACAGTGTGAGGACACAGAGAGAAACAGCATCTCTGAACCAGGAAGTGGGTTTCACCAGACACTCAACCTGCCAGAGCCTCCATCTTGGGCTTCCCAGGCTCCAGAATTGTGAGAAATAAATGTTTCTTTTTAAGCTGTACAGTTTTGGGTATATTGTTATAGTAGCCCAAACAAACTACGACAAACCTTATTGGGCTTCTGATTCAGAAAACAGAGTCAAAAAAATTTTTTTTTTTTTATTGACATCACTTTATTATTTTTTTATTTTTTATTTTTAACAATTTATTTTATTTTAGTATCATTAACCTACAATTACATGAGCAATATTGTGATGATTAAACTACCCCCTTCATCAGGTC